>CM076725.1:23030306-23054835 GCA_038501795.1 Pseudopleuronectes americanus | reverse complement strand
GTGCACTCGTATTGAATCCCTGCCTGATTGACAGAGGCGGTCGATAGCAGTCGTCTTATATTTAGCCGCTGACCCTCGATCTTTTTTCCTGCTGTTGCCGGCAAACTCTATCTAATGTGGCTGTGTGGCTCCATGAACTGGTTAAAAATCTCTTGATTGATTTCCACGTGGCCATAATGGATATTTCCGCCACATTAAACACAATATAACAACAGTGAAAAGTGGCCTCTTCAGAGTTATCACCTCCATCTGCAGGAATCCTGCTGCAAAGGTTTTCAGCTCCGTCATAATTTAACTTGATTTGAGGGAGTTCAACACTCGGCCCCACAGACTGTTTATACAAAGCTCTGCACACACACAATAAAAAGTGACAGTGAATCGTAGAAGTGATTGAGAGCGACGCGCTAATGATGAGGAATAATTCTGAAGGACCAACACAGGACACGACAACACAACAGTACAAACAGGCAGGTGAACACTAGTGTATACACACAATTACAAAATATTCAAATTAAGAAAATCAAGTCTAACTCACATGGTTATCATCACATTAAGATGAATCTGAACCAACCAGTCATTTCAAAAAACAATTCAAATGTTAATAGTCAAGTGCAAATTTCTATTTTAACAAAGGAGAAGAATACAAAACAGTTCAGTTGCTTAAAAGTTAATAGTTAAGAAAGTTAAGTTAAGAAATAAGGCATGAAAATTGATATGTTGTGTGAGTTGTGCGTCGGATATGGAAGATGTGCAGAGTTTTTAATTAAATCTCACATCCGTCACCCACAGGCTTAAAATATCAGGGAGACGTTGAGAAGGAGAAAAAAGAAAAGGTGATGTCGCTGACGTTCTCCTCTTCCTCTCTCCTCTTCCTCTCTCCGTGTTGCGTCATCGTGGCGGCTGAGCTGTCTGTCATGGTGGAGGCTCTGCTCCGGGGCCCACGCTCCTGTCACGCTCTCAGTGTTGATGGAGTAGAATCAGACGTGGAGCCTGTTCACCTCATCACACAAATTAATGTGGAGTCTGAGAAGGAAACATCAAGCAACGAATCAAACACTGGGATCTTTAGGACATCATCAGCGCTGGGTTGGATTTTCAAACCGGTTGAAAGTTTTTGTTTCTGTGCGACTCAGTGTTTCCATATCAATTAATCTCCAAAATTATTTCTCTAATAACGATTTGGCTTCAAAACGTCAAACAATAGAGACAAATGTTCGTCATAATCTCTCAGAGCTTAATGTGACTTATTCTTCTTTTACTCAAGTCCAGACGACTGTGAACAGTTGCTCACAGTTTCCTGTTGGTTGATTTAACAGATTATTAACTTTTGATTTCTAATCTAAACGATATTGTGAGTCGAACAAACATTTCATCTTCTAACTACACTCGGTTTGTGCTGTAAAATGTTATATCAGGTAAACACTTGAAGGGAAAAATATAAATATGAGATTTCCAGTGTAAAGCTGTCATAAGTATCACGTCTTTGCAATATAACAGATCCACACAGACTTGGAGGAAAGGTTTTTTGGGGTAAAGTTATCACAGAAATATCCAGATGGAGTGAAAGTCCCTTCGAGAACGAGTAAACAATTTTATCAAAAACTGGGAACAAACTGTATCTTGTGTGCAAAATATAGAATTTTGAATCCTGACTCTAGTAAAATGTGTCCTCTGTTTATATTTTACTCTCTATGAGCTTTGCAGGGCTCCGTACTTTACAGATACTTTGCAGAAACCTGTTTTTCCACGAGCAGGATTTGAACATTTGTGTTTAAAATCGAGTCTTACTCTCCTTCCTGTGCCGCCTGAGCTCTGAGTCGCTCTCGACCTTTCAAAGTCTTGATCCTCGCTGAGACCTTCACGACTCCAGAGCAGAGAAAGACCTCGTTTAAAGGATTGTTCAGGGGACGAACTTCTCTTCTTCCTCTCATTCCTGACTTAAGCCTTCACGGGGGGAGTTCTGCTGAGGACCCAGGGAAGTGCAGGGTGAAGTATCTGAAAGAGCAGCTGTTCACACATGAGTCACATTTCTCCATAATCCTCCAAAACCGTGCAGATGACAGGGACGTCACAAATGTGTCATCGTTGAACTTTAATCTCAATCTGTCTCGCTGCCTCAGATCCAAACTGTTCCAGGACATTAAATAACTCTAGAAGAGGTTCACAGGTGACATGTGACACATTTTGTTTAGTACTTCTGTTTGTAACTGACCAGCTCCAGATGTAAAAGTCAGTGATTCTACAACATCTGTAGAGGCAGAGCCGGTTCCTTCCGGGCCCAGACGAAAGGAGGCGTCTCAGCACTGACCCACAGCTCTGACTAACCTACTCTATGTTAATTATTTGTTCCTAAAAAGGCACCAGCCTGCGAGCAGCTTTATGAAACCCCCACGTTTCATAAATGTCACATATTTGTTTTTGAATACGTCTTCACTTAAAATCTGCACCAATTTATATTTAGATATGGAAACGGGACAAGATGGTGAATGTTCCTTGTGCATTTGAAGATATCCATCGTTGTGAAAGGTGAATCTCATATTTCAACCACTCTGCTTTTTTTACATGAACAATAATGTCAAAGATATATGTCTGAAAAAAGTGAGTCAGGGCTTGAAATAGTTTGACAGTGTGATGCAATGGAAGGAAAAAACTGGCCTGTGGCTCCTGCTCCACAAATATCTGGTGAAATGTTCACTTTCATGTTTACATGAAAATCTACAGTAAATAGATTCATGTTGCTCCGGACAAATATGAAACCAGCGGCTGTTCTCTGTCGCTGTGGAAAGAAAACAACAAAACACCGGCGTGAATAATCTGCATCAGAACATACGCTGCTGTTAATCTCAATTAAACCACATCTGCCCTTTGGTTCAGGCCAATGGAACAATCTGTTTTATGAATGTATTTATTCGCCAGTAAAAATTAAAAGAACTAAGCAACATCTGGAAAACTCAGATGCTCTAGATAAATGGCTGCATTCAAGGTTATGAATGGATGAACTCTTCATGTGTCTAGAACATGTTTTTCACAGTAATACATTAGAAACACAACATTAAAGTAACCTATACTAAATACTTTCACTGCATGTGTTAGCTTATCCAGAAGCACAGTACTGGTTTTGCTACTGTGGGTATGTGTGTGTTTGTGTGATTGTGAACATTGTAACTCAACAATTCATCAACGCATTTTCATCAAACTTGGTGAAATACTTGCTTAGGAAGTCGTCTCCAAATGATCAACTTTTTGAGACGATCGGTCAAACTGATTTCTTTTTGGGACGTTTTCCCTCCCACTAGTCGAGGATTAGGGAGCAGCTCATTGTGATTTGTTAATACGGGCTATATGAATACAATTTGATTTGATATGAATAATAAAGAGATGATATAAAGCTCATATTTATCAGAACATTATTCTCCATCACGTGACGTCATTCGGAAGTTATGATTTCATGCATATGATCTAATTAATAAACAGGACAATAGACACAACCTAACGCTTATATAGATAGAAAATAGTTAATGATCATATGGAAGCAATAAACTCAACGACTTATATAAAGTGTTGTGATGCAATAACTTTTGCAACGTATACGATTAGAGCCACAATCTACAGCGTTCATCATCAGAATATATAGATAACACTAATGTCCTTATTACAATATACATTAGCAGCCTGATGGCGTATCTTCATTGTTTCAACATCTCCCAACACAAAGTTATCATTTACAAACGTCTTTCTTTGACCCAGATGGAAAGTGTAGTGCAAAAAATAGATTTAATTATAACAACACGTAACCGATAACTCTCTTAAGCGTTCTCCTGTTTCCTGATGTCTCGTGATAAGACTTCACGCCTCATTTAGGGAAATTAGTATTTCCGCATAATCTTCTGTCGTACACTGATTATGCCATATGTTGTATTGTGTATCTCTGTGTGTGCGCTGCAGTGGTATGTGCGTCCCGCTGTGTCGGTGGAGTGTCTCAGTGAGACGGTGATGTTATTCTCACACGTGTCTCAGAGGTCCAGTCGACAGCAGGGTGTCACTTGTTTCATCTGCTCGCCTGTGGCTGAGGGATGTGAGATGTTTTCCTTCTAAAACTGGAAACGTCCACAGGCGACGGCCGGATAATGAGGAGGAGGAGGAGGAGGAGGAGGAGGAGGAGGAGGAGGAGGAGGAGGAGGCTCTCCTACGTTCAAACTTATTCACTAATTAGATCGGGGCGCTGTGTGCATGAGAGGCTAAATTAAAATACCAATACCAACGCTCTGGGGACAATCCAAGTCTGTGATATGTACACAACACAACACAATGTTTTAAACTCCGAGGCCGTCAGAGAATTAAAACTCGATGTTCTGTGATTCTAAAGGAAGAGCACAGTGAGATCCGAACCATATCTATTTTAAACATGGACATTAGTTTGTAAGTCCTTTGTTCCCGAGCAGCCGGAAAAAAAAACACGTGTTAGTCAAAGTGCACCTAGAACATATGGAGCCTGGGGCCCCCCCCCCATCACTTCACACTGCATCATTCCCATTTCCTGGAATCTCCTGGCTGCTTCCTATATTTTGTGTTCTCACTTACACCACCATTAACTCGAGGACACATGACCCACAAGAAGCAGAATCAGGGACATGGGAGGAAGGACAGATTCAATAACAAGCCAATGACAAAAGTCTGGGGGGCACAACAAACTGTGTCCACGTGTGTGTGTGTGTGTGTGTGTGTGTGTGTGCTCGTGTGGATTTGCGAGCTTGTCGGTCTGTGCGTGTGTACCCGGGGTCAGGGGTCGTGCAGTTTGCCGAGGGGGCCGGCGCTCGAACGCCTTGTTGGTCGTGTTTCATCCAAACTGCAGTTTTTTTTGGATTCTCCTGCTTTGCACAGAACGTTAGAAGCAGAGACTGGCAATCAGAGGTTTGTTGTGACATTTCATCCTGTGATTAAATTAACGCCCTCTGCAGAATCGGACGCCGCCCCGGTTACCTGAGCTGACAGGAATTGATGGAATGACCTTACAAGTCGTCCACCAGCAGACCGGCTCCACGGTTTCACAGAGCGACACCGGGGCCGTGAAATCTGCCGGGAATCGCTTGTTGCATTTTTTATCACTCACGTTTCATCAGTGGAACAAATGTGAGACTGATGCACGGGAGATGAGAGGGGATAAAAGGGAGGAGGAGGGGGAGGGGAGGAGCTTCCTATATGAAATATTGAATTTCATATAGGAATTTCTGACGTGCAGCCAGACAACAGGGAGTTATAATCACACACTCCGGGGACCCAGTTCCATTTATCATCAACAGATGCGTCCATTACATTTGCATATTTCATTTTTCTTTCTGAGGAGGCGGAAATAAATAACAAGTTATAGATTCTGTTCTTCGACAAAATTACTTGAAATTCATCAATCGAGGTCTCGGAGATCTGCCCAGAAAAGTGACAAGAAACATCAGGAAACAGAAATAGTAGAATCATAACAGATTCACAAGCAGCTTCAGCCGGTGAGTTATATTTTTCTTATGCTTCTGCTCGATGTGGAGACAGTTAGAGTAAATAAAAGAACAGTGGGACTCGACACCTCTGGTAGTTCTTCAACTCTACAGCCGACATGTTTTATTTAGTCGAGCCTCACGGATATAAACGAGGTGAACACAAAAACAAACAACAGCAACACAAACTGCAGCCTCGGAGTTCAGTGAAGTTACAGTTTCAACACTGAACCACTGAATATTACATTAACTGCACGACTGCTGTGCAACACCACCTTGGTTTTTACTGGGGTTGACTCAGTAAACAGAGTATAAATGTGATTCTTCACTTGTGTATATCGCACAACAAAAACTCTTTGCATGTTATTGGGCCACTTGGATCCGATTCCAGTTATAATACACGATACACGATAAACACTAAAGGAGAAGTTGTAATACTATGTTTGGTACTACAGCCATGTTAAAACAAATTATGTTAAGTTAAGTTGTAATATAACGAGAATAAATTAGTAGTTGAAAAGAAACTTGTAAATTACAAGAATAAAGAGAATAGAGTGCAAATTTTTTTACGATAATAACACATTCTTGTAATTTGACGACTTTATTTTCATATGATGATTTAACTATAATCAAAATAGTCATAATTGTGAAGAAACTTTAAATAAAATGAGAATAAAGTCATAATATTACTAGAATAAAGTTGTAATAGAACAACTTTAATCTCGTAATGCTACGACTATTTAAATCAGAGTAGATGTTATCGAGAGGAAACACGTAGATTCGAAATATCACGAGAATGAAGTTGTGACAATGTTTTATGATATATTGAAAAAGTCGTTATATGATGAGAATAAAGTTGTGATATTGCGATTTATTTAATTTATCGACTTCTGCTCTTCTTCTTCCACAGTTTTATGGCACACAACTGGAGAATTAGCTCAAATGTTTAAATAACTGCATTGGAGGGAAATGGGCATTATCTTGTAATTATCAGATTAGGTATTAATTATAGGGAAAATAGAAACTGTGCTCAATAGAACATAAGAAACTCAGAATATCTTTAGGTTTAACTTGAAGACTCCTTGTTACATTAATTGAATGGTTTCCATGTAGATGATTTGCATATTGTGTCACCAGGTAGAAGCTGAACCAAACATCAATCCTTCTCTCTTCCATGACACTTATGGGCTCATCTGGTCATAAATCAGTCCTGTATCGTCTGCTGGGAATCTTTAATGTGGCATTAACATTACGACAGGTGAAAACGTGATGGGGCAGTAATGAGTCACCTGCAGCTCTGGTTGTGACCCCCTGGTAGATGATCGCCCGCCCCCACTTTGACAAGCTACTCCTCAGCCATGCGTGTGATTAAAAACACGCTGGTATGGATGGTGCACACGCGTGTGGACGTGACAGTGAAGCAGTGGTGTGCGCCGGCAGCGTGGGAACTAATCACCTGTCACCGGCCGCTTCCCCACGGAACACGAACTTCCTGGATGAGGAGCAGCGTCTGGATGGAGACGGAGGAGAGGAGCTTCACCCGGGGGGATGAGTGAAGCCTGAACATCGGATTCTACCGTCTGTCACCGGCTCCAGGTTTTCATTTCCATTTTACATGACGACAAACCACGAACATGTTTCTCAAGAGGTTCCACTCGACAGTGGAGGTTTGGAGCCTCGGGCAGAAAACACATTTTAAAAAGAAGCGTCCACATCATGTTTTACCATCATCACCTGAGTGCAGTAGCAGCAGCATTAGAGCGATACGCAATCAAATTGTTCCCAGTTATCATCAAATTAAATTTTGCATAATTTCCCTTATATTAATAATTAGTTTGTTTATCTTGAATTTGCAGAGATTTCCTGGATGTTTCGTTTTTCAAACCATCCTTTTTATTAAACTTCATTTGATCGATCAGCTCCAACGTAACGTTCCCATCAAGTTTATTGAAATGCCGCCAATGTGTCGTTGAGTTATGTTGTACACAGACACACAAACACACACACACACGTGCACAGACAGTGGGATATGCATCTATGCGATAAATCTGTGGATTAATTACTGTGAAATACTCTATTGCATTTATTAATTCCATCAACTGTTTGATTCTAGAAGGGCCCTATAAGCACATCGTCTAATGAAACCACATTTAAATCCACTTCCAAATAACACACACCCATACAAATATCAGTCCCCTAAATATGCCTGATGCTTTTCATTAAAACCCTTGAGTTTCTCTGAATCATCTAAAGTGTTGAGAAACCCATCTCTCAGTATTAAAGATCCAGATCCACACTTGGATCTAAAAGGTCATTTCCTGACTCACACCACATCCTTCCACCAGATTCCGTGATAATCCTTCCAGTAAATTATGTAATCCTGTTACCAGCACGTGTCACTGCACTGTCGGGTCTCTACCTTGTATGCAAAGTGCCTTTAGATAAAGTACATTAGGATTTGACGCTGTACAAATACAACTGCATTGAGAGTAGAATCACGTTCTCTCTCTTCTGTGCAGCTTTCAGCAGCTTTGACACATTTTTCCCCTGAAGTTTCCGCACAGCTGACAATGATGGACTTCCCCTTCTTGAGGATTCTCTCCACGTAACCCTCACCGTGGGTCCTCTCCACTCTGTGAGGGGGCTCTGCATACCAACACACGCCCCACATGGTAATGAGTCCGTCTTCAACATCCTGCACAGTCCACAGATTAAACGTTTTGATTGGATGGAGCTTTTTACAGCCGCCACCGCCGATGTGGCGTTTTTGGCTGGACACCGAGGAGAGGATGTGTCAGAGTGTGAGAGCCGCGCTGCATTCGAAGAGGAAACAGAAAGACTCTCAGCGGACGGCTCACACCGCTGGAAGGAGAAGTGCTGAAGTATCCGGCCTCTGCCTCACTCCATCAGGAAATGATATTCCCCCTCTGTGGCCCAGTGAGAAGCTTCTGTGCCTCACTTAGGGTTTGTAAGCTTTAATTAGAAAGTTCATCAAATTCTTTACTATCAACACATTAGGAATATAAACCAGCCACAGATTAGTTTTTGCAAAACTACAAAAGCTGATTTACAGTTAACTGATATGACCTAGATTTAATTTCTAGGAGACAAATCATGAAGCTGCTTCTTAGGCTAAAAAGCTCCTTGTACAAAATGTAGAGAGAAGAAATGTTGTTGTATTAACGTGTGAAGCTACTTCATGTTGCTGTTTTTACACAAAAATAAACATTATTCAAGGTTAATTTAAATCGATGAAGAGAGATGTCATATCAGTCATTCTGATTGGCTCCTTAATTTATATACTTGGATAAGCAACACAGAGATTTGAGTTGTGCGACACACACATTGTGCATTTGTTGACGAGCTGATGTAGAAGAGACCAACAACTCAGAAACCAAAATACCAGGTCGACTGACGAGCCAGAGAATTTAACACAACTGAAATCACGTTTTTAGCCCAAGCGTTTGAATGTGTACTATCAGGTATTAAAACACAATGTCATTGGAGTATTAGCACATATTTTGATGTACATGTAAAGTGCAGAGACGCACAAAGACCGACAAACGTATCAATTTGCAAAAAAGCCTCAAACAGCGATAACAATTTCGAGCTGGTTGTTTCTTAAAGTAAAGTAATTTTTAATGGTCCCAAACACATGCACAGACATGCAAAGTCACACTCATGCAGGTAGGGAAATGTAACCTCTGCTTTTGACCCATCTGTGTGCAGGACACACAGAGCAGTGAGCGACTATGTACAGCGCTCGGGGAGCAGATGTTGGAGGAGTAAGGTGCCTTGCTCAGGGGCACTAGACAGGGTCTAGAGAGACTCTTGGATTTTTGGGCAGATCAATCCAGAGACGAACCAGAGACCTTCTCTGCCCATAGTCCAAGTTTCTGCCACTAGACCACCGCCTCTCTTATAGCTGCTAATGAGCTGGTTGGTGGTGTGTGACCTTTGCAGTAAAGCGGGTCGTAAAGTTGCAGCACAGCCCACCAGAGTTACACTGTGCAGTACGAGGCCTCCAGGGGGCGCTGTAGCAGTGACAGACATGACATTCTCCCAAGTATGAGTTTAAGTGCCATGGAATTTCTTTTAAAGCATTAAATCAAGGTATAAAAATGACCTAGTGTTGTTTTAAAGCTTTGTTGTGTACAGCTTTTTTTTTAGACCTTCTCTAAATCCAACATTCATGGCTTTTGTTAGGAGAGGCGCACACACACACACACACAGACACACACACACACACACACACACACGTAAATCTGCTCTCTCTGCTCTTGCTCATGTTTGGGTTTTCGAAAAGGCTAAAAAAAGACACCACCCTCCGAGCTCTTGTTAACACAACCACATCTGCAGTGAAAGCCTGGTGTTGTTGTCCTCACTG
Organism: Pseudopleuronectes americanus; assembly: GCA_038501795.1. NCBI lineage: Eukaryota > Metazoa > Chordata > Actinopteri > Pleuronectiformes > Pleuronectidae > Pseudopleuronectes > Pseudopleuronectes americanus. Next base: position 23,044,962 of record CM076725.1, on the reverse strand, counting down.
GACAGACGCTGCTCGGTGTGAAAAGACATGAATAATGTCAGGAGCCACTGAATGTGTCATGCACAGTTATAGAAATGAATTCTGCACAGGTAGACACACACAGCCATGACTGGAATGCAATAGGATACACACGTGGAATCTGAGAAGCCGGGGTTTTCCTTTTAGCTTATATACTCAACAATATTTTACAACGTTAATATGTCTTGATATTTCCCTTTGCTTTATTAGAAATGCTTATTTTAAACAATTTTCGAATCGATCTTCAGTTTAAATCTAATCTCTAAATTGCCCGTAGGTGTGAATCTGAGTGTGGGTGGTTGTGTGTCTCCGTGTGTCGACCACTTCTAGTTTAATATCATCTGGAATCGGCCCCAAGTCGACCCGCAACCCTCAAATGATAAATGTTAGATATGGATCAAGTTAAAGTGTGTTGTGAAAAGCAATAACTAAAAGACACTGGAAATAGAAATCTCTCTTTTCCTTCATTAAAGCAGCAGGAACCATCCCACAGTCCCTGGAACGGCTCTCCAGTCCGGTCATGCTTAAGTCTCTCCTTCAACCCTCTTCACGCCCTTTCCAGAGTTAATGCACAGTTCCAGGTTTTCCTCTTCGGAGGGCATGGAGGGATTAGGGCCGGTGGTATTGAATCTCCTCAGGTGAATACTGAGTGAGAGTTTCATTCTCCCAGCGTCAGGCCCTCGGGGAACACGCTCCTCCGGCACCGAGCTCGGTTCCCTTTGAACTCGACTCAGTTTGTTTCCGGATGGGGCCACACCGACACCGAGCAGATCCAATGTGTTTTTTAAGGCCTGAGAGGACGGGGAGGCTCTTGATGTACGGTTCATTAAAAAGATGAATTGTGCTGAGTAGCGTCCCCCGGTGAGGAGGAGTGACCCTGCTGGATGAGCCCGAGCACTCTCTGAAAGTCCTGTATGTATTCAGGCTGTTGCTTTATCACCATTCTCCAGCAGCACAGCACCAGAGTCAACCCTCCTAGAAAAGAAACACACAAGAATAAAAAGCTCTGGTTTCTCATAATGAATACCTCGTGACTCCGATGAGGCTTCACGGGCTCAGAGGAGGAACTGATTAAAAACTGATTTCTGATGATGTTTGTGTTGAGAAGCTGCAGCTCAGCGGGATGATGGATGTGTTTTAAGTAGGTGACCGGTCAGATCACGGCTTTGTCCTTCTCTTAAAAAGCAGGACGCACCGTTCCCCCCCGTTCTGGGAGAATGTTTTAGCTCCTGCACGTCCTTGTCAAACAGGCAAGGGTTTTATGATGAGTGGAAATCTGCACTGAAATCAGCCTGGGAGCAGAAAATGGTTTCCTCTGAGGACCAATACCAGTGTGATAAAAAAAAATCTCCCAGTGGAAGAACAAGCAGACTGGAAACTGGAACTGAAATAAATTAAAAAGCCTTTGTACTCACGATGATAATAGGTCGTACTTTTATGTAGAACACACGTTTCTTTGTAGTTGAAGCAAAGCTCAGAGTTTGTGCTTTTAAAAAAACCAGCAGGAGATCATGAGACATGGTGTGCAGGTGGATCCAGGAGAACGAGGGTTTTCAGAATAACGTGTTCATTCTGCTTCATTAATTATAAAAATATTCACACATAAAAAATGATCCTGACTAATCACCAGGCGCCTGTCCTCTGTTCCAGGGTCAGATAAGAGAAGCTCCTCTAGCCTCGTCCTTTGGTGACAGGGGTTCATTTTTCAAAATAAAAGATCGTCCGGCTCTGCAGCAGCTCGGATGAGGTCGGTTCAAGAAGCGGAGTCATCAGTCCACATCTGCTCCTTCCAACAGAACTGATCTCAGATCTGATTTGAGTTTTCAAAATCAACAGTGATCCATAAACACATCAAATCTGCTATGAATGAAGAAAAACAAGCATCTTCTGACCCCAGTGTAGAAAACAACCTGGAGATTCAATCACAAGCGTTGCAGATGGTGTTTTCTTTGCAACCGGCTGTTGTGTAGTTCAATTCTGCTTATTACAAGGTTACAACTACTTACATGTGCTGGAGATGATTTATTATTCGAGAAATTAGCTTGTGCATTCCCAGTGTACGTGATCTGCATTTTCCAGGTGTGTTAGAGGGCAGTTAACTCTGATACGGAGTCAAAACTCGTAGACAGAGATCGTTTTAGTTTGAAAATGCTGTTTTCAAATGATAAGGTAGTAGTGTAGATGTGGCCTAAGGCGTCAGAGCTCAAATTAAAACAATAAAAGCCACATTTTTTTTTAGAAGTGGACAAATGTTCTTTGCAGACAGAGGTTGTCGTTGGTTTGGAGGCGAGTTCTGACCCAGGAAACGAGCCAAAGGAAACAGTGGAGACACGATGAGAGTAACGATCTGTTCTCCAAGTGATGCTCTTATATGCAATTAGAGCAAATCGGGAATAAAGTGAAGAGGAATTAAATCTCCCGTCCTGATCGCTTAAGGCCGTGATTAACTCTGGATAAACGTAAAGGTGAAGAGGTGATGGCACCAGAGTCTCTGATTGACCAGGTCATTAGGAAATCTCTTCATTATCAGATCGACAGTCTGATCAGTGCTGGATGAGATATATATATATATATCTACTTTCATTTCAATAGAACTGAAACGTATCACTCTTTCTGATAAATCATCTTATTTCTTTACACTTTATACCTCTGACAAGTTGAAAGCTGTAGATTAATCTTTGTACATTCACCAATGAAAAGAGTAATTACAAAAAGGAAACGTTTTCCAATACAAATCTGCGTTAGTATCTTTGACATTTCTCTAATCTATCGTTCAATAAAATATTGAATTACTCGACTCAACTGTAAAATTATTGTTTAAATGAAAACAACCTGAGGCTTTTATATGAGAAATGTCAGCTTGTTCTAATCGCTAACGACACAGATGAAGGGATAAGTCGAATACAGCTGGTGTACAAATAGAATTTGATAAAAAGATGTTGAACCAGTGTCGGCCACCTCACCTCTAAGCACAATACTCGACTATAATACTTAGTCACACTCCGTTACGCTTTGTTGTGAGCAGAGTATCTAAATTAACACGGAGCAGCTAAATGTTCTGTCCCTGATTTATTCAAGGTTTGCACTTTGCAGCGCGGCGACTTCCCTGTCCGGTCCCTCGGGTGGAATTGGACCCTGAGTGATTCCTAATCAGTGTTAATCCACTTAGGTTCGTCAGCTACACATGCTCCGGCTGCTGCTCCGGGAGGAATCGATTTATCATCCATCCACTGGCAAATTCTATCTGCTGCTTTAAAACCTGAATTCTGCTCTTTACATTATCTCACATCTGTGTTTTCATCAGTGGCCCAGCATCATGGTGGATTCCCATCTCCTTTGTTTGTGTGTGTGTGCGGTTGCTGCTGTTGTGTCTTTGCGTTTTTATCATTTATCATATTCGGATCCTGTTCGTAGCACAAGAACACAACGTGGCACCCGGTGACCTTTTCCTCTGCACAACAGCCCCAGACAAAGAACACATTTTGTGTAGCGGTGTTTCAGCCGCTCCTCGCTAAGCCCCCGGTGCCGTCACCTCCACCGGCGTCACCATCGAGCCGCGGGATAATTCACCGCCTGCAGCGCCGCAATCGGTTCTGTGAGTTTATTGGTTCCCCTTGCATGCTTGCATCAGGTGAAGTCCACAAACACACGCCTGCTGCTGCTCTGACGCCTCGACTGGTGCAGGCATGCACACGTTAATGGTTGCAAACCATATGTGTCAGTCCCAGCAGGCACCATGCAGGGAGGTGAACTCACAGCATGTGGATCCGTGGCCTGTGGAGGTCTTTGTGTGCTTCTGTTCAGACCCTGGAGTCAGGTCAAGACCCTCATTACTCTGGACCACATGGGGAACCTGCCTCTCCCCCTTCTCTCATCTCATGTTTGCCCTGATAACGTTTCCTGCAGTCCGCTGGGACGCACTCTGTTGTGGTTATTTGCATTTCTAATAAGGAAGAACTAGTGGATTCTGTCCTCGTCCGGACACCAGTTACATGCACCTCGACACTTCTGCTGTGTTTACAATCTTTTAACCTTAAAGGGGTTTTCATACAGAGAGCAGGACTCGACACAGCAGAAGGAAGGAGGCTTTTGTTTTCAAAAGCCTCCTTCCTTCTGTTTTAATGCATTCCCAAACGGCATACAGACGTGGGCCACTTCAGGCAATGATGTGAAACTTCTGGACAAAATTGATGTGAGCCTATAGGTGCCTATTTTTAAATTGCAAATATGGTCCAATTACTACAAAACGAACCTGGGCCTCTTTTTGGCAAACATGCGGTGCTCTAGGCGAGTTGGAATCTGGATGCCAACCTGAAAAGGCACATGTGCTAAATTGTGAATATAGCCCGAATAGCACAAAACAAATGGCGGATCGCCCAAGGAGCATCGTTCCATTCAGTATCTGGGCCAGTTGTGTGGAATGATTTATATTTGTATTATCAAGCTCCACCTTCCTGACATCAAAACAGATTTCAACCTAAACGGATGAGACAGGAAAACAGAGGAGATGATTCGATGCAGTTTATCTGTCAGTGCGTCACGGACAATATGTAACACAGGATTAGAAGAGGCATCGAGACGAAAACACACAAGAGGAGACGCACGGAGCAAAGTGAAGAATCAACGACGTCAACAACAACGTCAACAACGTCCACGATGAAGCACGGCAACACAACATTCACCAGCAGCTTAGCAGCATGAAAAATACCTCATTCAACATGTTGTGCACTTCATGATTATTAATGCTCATAAATCTTTTGTGGCTTTAACCACTGTTTTGAGGATATTGTTCCTTATTTCACTTCTTTGGGTGAAGGTAAATAATCTTCAGAAGGTCAGAGGTCAGAGATTGTACTTTTATACCTTTACTGGAGTAGAGAGGTTGAATTTACTTATACTTCTACTCTATATACTATACTTCTTCTTGAGTACGAGTGTGTGTACTTGTGCCACATGTGGTTGTAGCTTAGAATTAAGTGAAGCAGTGTTTGTAGTCCAGTTCTCTTCATCGATCTGTCTCTGCTGCTGCGGTGGTTTGTCGTTCAGAGAACTCAGCTCAGATCCTGTGTCGTACATGAATCGTTATTTGTGAATACCGACAACAAGCCCCCCTGTTCTCCACCAACCAGCAGACAGACGTGGTTAGTGACCTGCTGGTGAGCACAGTGCAGCATTTAGCTGTTTAAGGAGCTGGATGTTTCCCTCAGGAGACGAACCGGAGCTACAGGAAGAGAGAGGGGAAATTGGACTCGTATTTATCAGGTGGACAGAAACACGACTCGGGAGGAATTCTAATGTTGCCTCATGTTCTCATTGATATTTAATCTTGTACTTCTTTGCCGGATGTAAACGTTGATGCATGTTTACCTGACAAATAGGAGAAATAATAAGTCTTGGGTGAGAATTGGCCTGGGCTCTGTTTACACGTCTTCCCCCGAAGAGGCGACAAAATAATCAATTAACCGAGCTTCAGGAAGTCTGCGTTTGAAATATTGACCTTTCATTACAGCTCTGTAATTAATTACTCAGATTAATGTGATTTGCAGGGATATGTGTGTAGCATGTTTTATGTTTTACGTGTATGAACTTGACTCTACCCGGCTTTTAATTACTGCGCTGCTATACAGTGTAATCTTATAACGAGGACACACAGTTAAATACACCATCTGTCCACGTTTTAATCAAAAATAGGCCATTTGTAACTTTAAAAACTTGACGTTTCTTATATTTAATCTCCCTTTATGCGTGAATAGAAGATAATTTAGGACGGGAGGTTATATTCCTCGCACCTCGCTGTATTGCAAGTGTTGCATTTTGCAGGATACGAAGTTAAAAACATCGCTGCTGCACGTGGTTTCCAAGATGTAAGAAAATTATATGTACACAAAGGTTCGTGGCTATTTACGCGCTGATGCCCGGGAGTTCAACCTGCAACCTAACGTCACCCAGAAAAAGTCCAGCGTCTTTAACATCCAAAATAAAGATTAAGAAATCAGCGTGTTCATGAGTGTGTCACTTTATCTTCTGCAGTCATTTGACCTGAAAGAGCAAGAGAAGCCAGATGTTAGCAGGTGTTTTGAAAAGTGTGAAAGAGGCTTTTCTGTCCCATTAAGCTCATAAATACTGAAGCTGGTTTGGCTCATCAGCGCTTCACCTTCAGCTGAGGCATCACTTTCCCTCTGCTCACAGCCGTCAGGACCTCGTCGAGCCGATTGTCACGCTGCTCGCCTCTTAAAGAACCGACCTGTCACGCGGTATTAATATTTAAAGGATATTGTTGTCTCTGCTGTTTGCAGGATCAGGGTCCAGCCGTCTCTTTGATATCAGACGTGTTTTATTTCTTTGCTCTCATTTGATTTTAAATCGTCAAAGAAATGAAAGGATGTGCTGCTGGTCAGATTCTGAGTAATCCTCTTAGTGGGATGTGCTGCGAGACGAATTCAGACAGAACTCAGGATTCTGACAGGAGCTGAAACCAGTTATTCTTTCATTCTGCAGCATGTTCATCAGAATCAGAATCAGAACCAGAAGTATTTTATTGCCAAGAACGTTTACACCTACAAGGAACTTGCATCTGGTAATTGGTGCACACAATGAACATAGAAACATAAAAACGCAATAAACACAACATACATAAGAAAAGCAATAAAAATAAAAAACCAGTACATATTTACTCACTATTTACTTCTTATTTACTCACTTTTTACCAATATTTATCAAAAGTAACATTTATTTTGACATTAAAACATTTCTAAATAAAAATATATAAAAGATAAAAGATGTAAAAAGTGAAGTAAAAAGTGAAATGCAAAATGTAAAACAGTGAACAGTGTCAGATTGCATATACATCACATATATGATGTGAGAAATACCATGGTTTAGATTTGGTTAGGTTGACGAAAACATTGTGTTCTGGGTTCCCATGCTCAGGTTTGAGTTTTCACATCGTGGTTACAGGTGCAGAGAATTATCAGCTCCACTCAGCTTTGTTGAACTTCAGGTTCCAGCTCGTTGTGTTTCTGTCTGGTCAGTGAACGTGCTCCCTGGATCCAGCCCCTCGCCGCTCCCCTGGTGTCATTAGCAGCCGTTTGCAGGGTCCAGTGTCATTACCTGCTCGGCAGCGACCGGCAGACAGATGCAGTTAGAGAGCAGCTGCTGAACGCTGCCGAGCAGTTAGCAGCTAAACAGACGGATATTTCCCTCTGGAGTTTCCCGGAGACCAAAGACAGAGCTAAAAGAGGGACGGATGAATTTAGATTCAATAGATGGAAACAAAAAAGACAGAAATGAATGATGCTGCTAACAAGTAAAAAATATGAAAAGGAGAACATATTAACAATAATAGCTTTATTTTAAATAGCACCTTCAGAATGGTTATTACAAAGTTTTTCTGAAAGAGGACAAATAAAAACAAGAATAAAACGCATTAAAGACAAGTCGTGTAAAATCAAAGACATCAGAATAAAAATACAGCTTCATTTAAATGTTATGGCAAAAATAAAATATATGTACAACATTATTGTTTACAACTAGTTTTCACTGTGGTTCAGTTAGTAAAAAGCATTTTAATCCTCTGCTACTTCCATCCTTATCACCTCAGCCACTAGAGGGCGGCGTCACAGGGATCTGTGTCCTTTTCTTCACTAGATGGTCTGAAAACCTTGGAGGTGTCCTGATGGCCTAAAAGATAAAATATGAATCAAGAGCAAGCCAATGTGTTGCAGTAGCACACAATAGTTTTAAAATACATTATGCATGAGTATTTCAGTTTAATGCATTATGCAAAAAAAAACAACAACAACTAAACAACCGTGTTTCCCTGGTGAATCCACAAACACGCTTTCTAGGATCACAATCATGGATCTGCACCGTTTCACACGAGCAATTAATTTCTGTTTCTTTTGTCACAGTTGCACATGTAATTGATTTTCAAGGTGCTCCTGCAGTGGGAGCCTCTGGTCAGGGGAGCGTCCTCTGCAGACCACAGGCTGCTGAGGAACTGATGCTAATCTGGAGAGAGGGAAGACTAGGTGTGGGGGGGTGGAGGGGGTGGGGGTTGCACTTTCTTCCCCCACCCCTCCGTCTCTCCTCCCTCTCTCTCTCTCTCTCTCTTTCTCTCTCTCTCTCTCTCTCTCTCTCTCCCTGTTGAAGATGGTGCTGATTGTGGTGCAATATGTCGCATGACCACAGTCAGAGCTGCAGTCTGAGGACGCAATCTGTGGCGTGCTTATTAAATCAGTGGTGTGTGCCACTTGAGGCGTGTGTGTGTGTGTGTGTGTGTGGTTTGCACATGAGTTCATCACAGCCTGCTCGCCGCCTGCCCTCCTCACAGAGAACAAAGCAAAAGAGAGCTTGTATGTGTTGCTCATCAAAAAAAACACACACAAACACACACACGCACACGCACACAGATGAAGAAGAAGAAGAAGAGTCTCTTTTGATCCCACATGACGCATTTGCCTAATCCCATTCCATGTAGAAATAGTCTTTGAGCGTGTTATCTGGACATCTATTCACAGAGCAGCTTTGATATGTATGAGGAGCATCCATATTCATGCACCTTAAACTTGTGCATGTTTCCCTTTTTTGCTTTTTGCTGCATTGCCTGTGTTTGTTAGGGAGCAAGTAAATATTCCCATTGCAGTTTTTTTTTCTTTCATTTTTTTTGTTATCTTTTACTTCCCCCCCACTTCACAGCATGTTGGCTCTCAACAAGGCTCTCCTGCTACAGAAGTTGAAGTGTCTCGCGGCTACTGAGCGTGTGTGACTGTTCTCTGGGCTGAGAGTGAGAGGGATCTGCCCCTAGACATTTGCACCACAGCTTCCTGCTGACTTGCCTGCTCGCTCACACTGCCATAGAAACAGGGTTCCCAGCGCAGTGGAGGCTCATTCTGTGCAGGAGCAGGCAAGGGAGAGGATCGCAGAGAGAGAGAGAGAGAGAGAGAGGGTGAGAGAGGGTGAGTGTGGGGGGAGCGAGAGAGACACAAGAGAGGAGACACTATAGAGCGGGGGAGAAGTGTGTGTGTGTGTGTGTGTGTGTGTGTGAGGGAGAGAGCAAGAGAGAGGGAGGACAGAGTGGGAGATCAAGAGAGGAAAAAGTGAGGGACTCTGACACTGGTGAGTACAAAGCTGTCACAGCACATAGAATCAGTTGTTGTAAAAAAAAATCTGACGGTTCGAGCATCTCTTTTATTTTTTGCTTCTTTGTTTGTCGATTGATTCCTCTCCATCCCCGGCTGGGGAAACAGGTTGCAGGTTGTCAGTTGAGTGCATGGGGAGGAGGCATGGTGGTGGTGGTGGTGGGGCTGAGAGGCTCTCGGATGCAGATGATGGATGCAGAGCAGCCCTGGCTCTCTTTTTTATTTGTTAATCACTCATCGCTGGGGATTGTGTTTCTACTTTTTTGAATAACCCCATGTCAAACTACTTCTCTGGCTGTGTCTGGTTCGCTCCTCTCCGTCTGTATCATACTCCTCTCTATCATTCATGAAGCAGCGTGTTAATATTTGATTAGAGTGGATGTCTGCAGCTGCACTTTTCCGCCTCTGTCTTACACACCTCTGTGCGTTACACTGCTGTGAGCCCCCCCCCCGGTCTCTGGTCCACGTATTGACTCGTCCATAGCTTGTAAATCCATTATTGAAGAAGTGGTCTGGTTCACCTGTTCGTCAGAAGGGTGAGGAGCTGCTTGCTGCAAAACGTGAAGTCAGTCACGGCTTCGGGGGGGTGCCTGTGCATGTGCGTGTGTGTGTGTTTTTTTTTCTATTTGTGTGTCTCTTGTCTGCTTCGGTTTGCTTGTGTCACTTTTTCCTCGCCTCCTCCTCCTCCTCCTCCTCCTCCTCCTCCTCCTCCTCCTCCTCCTCCTCGCTGGGTTTGATCAACGCGCATCATGACACTTTGATGAAACGCCAGGGCTGTGGGGCTAATAGGGGGAGAGATACAACAGTACACCGCCTTGTGTGTGTGTGTGTGTGTGTATGTGTGAGGGGGGGGGGATTGTGTTATTCTGATGCTCGTCTGCCACGTTGTCACTCAGGATTTAAAGTACAAACCATCAGAAAGTATCTTAAGGATTGAGATTTACAACCTTTACAACCGAGCCGAGCGTTAATCCTGTGTGTGTGTATCTCTGCGGTTCACTTGGCTCACCCCACACTCCCTTCACCTGTTCCTACAGTGCAGTTATTTTATTCTCCCCCCCTCCCCCTCCCTCCCTCCACCACCACCTCCACCACCACCACCAGTAGCAGCAGCAGCAGCTTTGGGAGAAGGCTGGATTTAACAAATCTAGCCTTATCAGCTTTGTGCTGCCTTCTGCCATGACTGGACCCCAGTGGCCCTTCCTTCCTGGCAGCGAGTGTGTGTGTGTGTGTGTGCATGTGTGTGATTGTGGCTCCGCTCTGGACATGTGCAGATATAAACTACATGGGTACAAAGCGCATGTGATCAAGTGCATGCATTCATGTGTGTGTGTGTGTGGGGGTGGGTGTGTGTGTGTGTGTGCAGTGGGCTGCGTTGACATGATTGTGTGTGATCAGAATAGCCACAGGGCTGGTCTTTGCTTTTTCTTTGTGAGAGGATTCAGGGATTGTGGCATTTTGTCTCCTGCCCTCTCTTCTGCGACATGTCTTATGACTTCTTGTTAAAATGTCACTCACTAAAGCCGGCCTGCAAAGCGTCCCCATGTGGGGGGGCTTAGCGTGTGAGCAATAGTGCACGGCGGTGTGATAAACCCAGGTAAAGCACACAGCTCTGGACGCACAGGGGGGGAGGATGGGAGGGGGGGGGGATAATGCTGAGCTCGCTGACGGACACTTCCAGATACAATTTGTTTCAGTGTGATATAAAATTGGGCTTGCGTTTTGACAGCGGCGAGGCCAGGATCAATAAACCAGGCCGCCAAGGAGCTGAAAACAATATTGCTCTTGTAAACGACGGGATCCTGCAAGACAGACAATGATTGCACTTGTTAAGCGGAAACACAAGAAGCTAATAGAGAGGAGGAGATTTGTGCGTTCGTGATGTGGCAGCGCCGAGGAAACACTCTGCAGGGCGAAGCTGCCACGGAAACATAAATGGCTGCAAAGATTGGTGCTGATAGCCGGATCCATTATGGTAAAATACCCAGAATCTGTTAAGCTCCGCAGCCGGAAAATCCCTAAACACATTTCTCATCCGCGGCTCTCAGTGAGATAGACTCTAGATCTGCTTCCTTCTGAGACACAATTCATCTACAAATAAAATAAAATAAACAGATGATGGATGCAAACACACTCTGAGTGAACGTGGGGAAACACGTTCACTGGGAAAAACTGCTAAATGCTGCACTCGCAGGAAGGTTCTCACAAGAAAGGGGCCGATCCAGGGGTTTTACTTCTGGTCTGGTGAACAAGTTCCATCTTTTCAGGCAGTTTATAGGTCAGATGTGGGATATGTGGGATGTGGGACAGATCTGGGCCAAGACAAATTTGTTATGGAACAATGTTTTCAAATCTGTTCATTGATGTGTGATACAGAGCTAAAGATGGAAGGACTTAAAGGTTCAGGGTGTGAGATTTAGGTTAAAAGCATCTACTGGCAGAAATTGAATTTAAAATAATCCTAGTGATGTGTCTCATCTAACCTGAACAAATTGTTGTTTTGTTTACCCTAGAATGGTCTGTTCGTATTTAAATATTTTATATTTAAATACTTTATATGTACATGAGGAGCTGGTCCTCTCTACGGAGGCCGCCATGTTTTTTTATAGTAGCCCAGTTTTTACGACATCTGAAGCTACCACAGGTTCTCCGTCATGTTTGGAAGGGGAGAATGAGGTTTGTTCAGCTGCAATATGACACTTCACCACTAGATGTCTCTAAATTCTACACATTGAACCTTTAAATCTACACTTGACCGATTCAGGAACTGTTCATGGATGTTATCTTTAGCCGCATGTAAATGTAGGCCCCTCTATGGCCCCTGATTTACAAAAATCCAAGATTGAGGATGTCCTCATCAAGCTTCTCCGTCGTGATACTAAACTCCACAATACATTTTTTAGTGAATAGTCATGTAACTTTTGGAAGCAAACTTTGAGGCTCTCTGAAACCAAAGCACTGAACTTGTCACCCATCATCGCAGGTGTTACATTCACCAATCACTTCTTTAAAATAATGTTGAACCCTGTTTAACAAGTTACCTCTCAACACACGAGTGAGGACCTTGTTCCACGATGACACTTTCCATCTCAACTCACAGGAAACTAAATTGAATAAAAAAAGAACCATGTGTAATCCAAGTGAGTCTGGAGCGGCCGTGAGCTTAAAAGCCTTGATTTCATTAGGACCTCAGGTGCTTCCGACCGAATCTCACGTTGCAGCTACAGTCAACAGCAAAGCTTTCACATGACCTCATGCTGCTGTGATCTCTTCCCAAACACCACCAGCAGAGATAAAGAAACAAAACACCCCAGAGGAACGCTTCCCTTTCACTGTTTTTGTCTGGTACAGGTGAATATAAATTTAGTTTTTTTATTTCAAACGGGCCGATGTGTTTTGAAGAAAAGTCGATAAGGACAGTTTCTGCTGCGGAGGTTGAACCAGTAGCTTCTTGTTTCTCTTTGACTGTGATATAGCTCAAGAGTCATTTCTGGGGTTTTAACTTCACTCAAACACCGATTAACCATTAAAACCAGTCACCTGTGATGATACTGTGTGTCCACGACGAGGAGAGCCGCTGAGATGCATCTGCATTAGACAATCGATAATCACCATCTATCAAGCTCCAATGGATTGATATATGGAGGAGATATAAGTGGATTCAGGTTCTGGGTTCAGCCGATTCGGTTCCTCGTGATAAAACGCTTTGTGCTCCTCGTCTTTCTTCTTATCAGCTGAGCCGTAATGCATCATGAGGCCGATGGCTTCCGGGTCCCAAATGTCAGGCCGCGGCTTATTCAGCAGAGTCAGTGATGAATGCATCCTTTCCTCATGCTGACCTGTTGTTTACCGACATCATTCATGGCCCCGTGGCCGAGGGTCAGGCTGCAACCCCCTCCCCCCTGACATTTATTTTTTTAACTCTGAGGGGTTTTCGTGTTAGCATAATTTGACATGTCCTTGAAAGTAAAGATGTGATTAAGCCCGAGACAAACAGAACCATTTTACCCGATTAAAGGCTTGTTGTTGGAGCCAAACTGTGGATTTACAAAGCAGGTAATGATGGAATTGATGAAAAAAGACTGTTATAGAAAGTTTGCAGACACAGACTCGGGGGATCTCCAAAAGACTCCAAAAGAAAAACACCAGGGAACACGGTAGCAGCAGAGCAGGAGTCAACCAAACAGAACAGACAGAGAAGAGTGAGGCACTCAGAGAGGAAATACACGATGGAGGTGAATGAACACAGGTGAATCCCATCGTTGGCAGACAATCATATCAGAGGGGAAAGCAGACAAACAGAAGATAAGAACTACAAAGTAAAACAGGAAATACTATGTTCAAAGTCCAAACAAAAGCCCAGTACGACAGAGTAAAGTCTTGAAGGTCGTTCAAAAGTCCAGAAGGGAGGAGGTTCCTTCACAAAACCCAGATGAGGAGACTGACCCTTCTCTAGTATCTGTATTTTAAATATAAAGTAAGTTACAGGTGGTAAGCTTCACTTATCTAATCTTAGCTTAACTCTGGTCTGTCCAACAATAACTCTAAAGCTATTGGATGAGTTTTGTTTGTCAGTGACGATGTTTCTTCTTGTTTTCATGTCATTTAATAACAAATGAAGACTCAACTCTAATTTGCACTCAGTTTGATTCATGTCCTGTCTGCTAACCTGGAGGAGGTGGGGTTTATTAGCTACACTGCATGATCATGGTGATTTGTCTTCACTTGTTAATATTCTCTACGGGGGCTTTACTAGTCCGACTGTCTTGTCTCTGCTATTCAAGCCTTTAACATATTGGTGGTTGCTCTCCGATGCTAATTCACCATCACACGATATCCGATGGGCTCTGGGATAGATACTGGGGAGCTGTCATGTCGTCCATCTTTATCTGCAGCCTCTGGCCTGTACGGTAAATAAGAAGCTACAACTGATAAAGGCTTCAACGTAAAGACCCTAAACTGGGAGAACTGGCCAAGCTGTCTCTCTTCAAATGCAGCGTCCACGAATGTCCCCCTGAACTATTCATTTAAATTTCTCCAACACCACCCCCCCCACCCCCCCCAACACCAACACATATCAAACCACTCCTATCAAACTACTCAACTACAAAAAACCCCCCCCTATTCACCCCACTTCCACTCCCACTCCTCCAAATTCCCCCAACCCCCCCAAAACCACTTACCAAATCCTTCACCCCCCCCTCAAACCATAAACCCAAACTAAAACCCCACAATAAAAACCATCCTCACACCTCTTCTAAAAAACCAAAAAACCCCCTCCTCTACTCCATACCCCCACTTTCTACCACCTCCACACCCATCCCACTCTCCCTTTCTCATCCCCCTACCACCAAACAACCACCATTCTTCCCCCACCCCCTACAAACCCCTCCATCCCCAAAAACATCCTTCTCCCTCCTAAACCCCTTATCCCCCCCCCACCCCTTTACCACCCCACATCCCATACCATTCATACTCCCAACCCAAACCCCCACCAT
>CM076725.1:22908532-23030106 GCA_038501795.1 Pseudopleuronectes americanus | reverse complement strand
ACCCCCCCTCCCCCCCCCCCCCCCCCCCCCCCCCCCCCCCCCCCCCCCCGCCGCCCCCCCCCCCACCCACCCCGCGGTCGCTATCGGCGGGCGAGCGGTCCAGTCGCGGTCGCCGCTTGGTGCGGCGGGCGCGCGCTGGCGGGGCGAGAGCTAGGGTCTGTTGACCAGTGCCTACGCCGGCTCGCAGTCGCGGACCGTCTCGTTGTCGCTGCGCTCTAGGATGTTCTCAGCACGCGTTGTCTTCGGGACGTCGTCGCCGCGCGGCACGCGGGGCGTTTTAACTGGCGGCCGCTCGCGCCTCGCACGTTCGCCAGAGGCCGATCTGTCGCGCTGATTCGCGTCCGAGCGTCCGCTCGTTCCGGACTGTCGTCGCCGCCGCGGTCGTTCTAGTCGTGCCGCCGCTCCGGTCGGCGGGTTCGCGCGACCGACTGACTTAGCGATCGGCCGCGGTTTGTCAGTGAGGACGAATCGTCTCCGCGGTCGCTCTAAGTCGGAGACGCGAGGCGGTATCGGCTTACGCCGGTTGTCGTCTCGCGACATGCGGCTCCGCTACTGCGGGCGGTCGGCGATCAGCCGCTTCTCCGTTGCTCGCCGTCGTGTTCAACCCGACGCGCCACGTCGGAATTCCTGATTTCCGTGTTCGTACCGCAGCTTCGCCGGCCGGTATGGTTCTTTCGTTTTGGCAGCGGTCCTCCGACGGACTGCTGCGCCGGTCGTTGCGATTCCGCGTGTTTTGTTGCCCGCGACGTTTCGGGATCCCTCGCACGGTGCGTTCGCGGGCAAGGCGGATCCAGTCGGTAACGGCGACCGGCGTTCTCGGCGTCGTCGTCCGTACGCGCGCAGCCAGCGTTCCCCGCGTGCTGCGTCCGTATTTCGGGCCATCGGGCTTGTCAGCGGCGGCGACGCGCCTCGACCGGTCCGTCGCAACGCCCGCGCGTGCGGACGGCGCGCGTACGGCGTAGACCAGTCGTCGCGCGCTCAGTCGTTCGCGCCCGTGCTCGAGTCGCATGCCTTGTGCGTTGTCGGGTTACCCGTCGACCTCGCGGTACAGCGCGAGTGCGCCTCGGTCGAGACGCACTGCAGCTGCACGCGCGTCGGGATTCCACGGACGGGTTATTCGGCGTAGCGCGCCCTCAGTCGGGCGTGGGGCGTTATCTGGGGCTGCATTCGAGTTCCGATTCGTTTCGGACGCCGTGCTCCCGGTGCGCAAGTTCGGACGCGCGCGACGGCTTCGCCGTGGCGCCGCCGACGCTAATCGGGTCACAGGCCGCCGCGGCGCGTGGCAGGACAACTCGTCGGCGTCGGCCGGCGCGATCCGGTGCTCGCGGCGTCAGTATGCAGCGCGGGCGGCCACCGACGCTGGCGCGACGCTCTTCGCGCGCTGGAAGTCCGGTCTTATGCGCGGCGCCCCGGTACCCTAGCAGGCCCGGGGGCGGCGCGACCGCATGGATAGTGTAAGGCCGGGTCGCCGCGCCCGCAGTTCCGTTTTTTTTAGTCAGGCGGCCGGAACACGATGGCCGGCGATGGAGTGACCCGCGCCGTCAGACCTGCGCGCGACGTTGCCCTGACAGCTAGGACTGAAGCGAGTCTCTGCCGCGCGGTTCGTTAACTGGCGTCCATTGCGAGCGCCTGAGCGTCGGCTTCGTGCGCATAGCGACACGCGAGCCTACGGGGTGCCCATCGCGGGTTCGTAGCGGCTTGACGCGCGTTCGGCGTCGGTTGCGGACGGCGTGCGCTGAAGCGTTAGTTATCGCTGGGCCGACCGTCGTCGGCAGGCGTTCGATCGAGGCGACGTCGGCGCTTTCGACGGAGGGGGCGCCTGCGCGTCGCTCGGTCCGCCAGCATCCAGGTCGTTACTGCACGCTCTTTCGGAGCGGCGTTACGCAGTCGACCGGCGCCGCGGGCGCGAGGTCTTGCGTTCCAAGGCCTCGCGTAGGGTCGTTCGTCAGCGGCGGTCTACGGCGATTCGAAAGTTCGATCAACGTTCCGCGCTCGGCCGGTGCGCGCTGTGTTTCGTCCATACGCGAAGCAACGCGAGGGGTTAGACGGTCTGGTCGGCGCTCGCCTCACGTCAGTCACGGGTCGGCGCAGTCGGGCGCTCGGGCCGCGCTTGACGAGCGGGCCGGAGTCTGACAGCCAGACCTGCTCGACCGCCGCGGACCGCGCGGCGCGCGACGTTCGCGTCGGGGGACCGGTCGCCCTAGCGCGTCGTAGTCACTTTTACAGCGAGGCGGACGGTTACGGTCGCTAGCAGTCCTTCGCGGGCACGTCCACGACGGCCCGCGGACGCGCGAAGATCAGTACACGGTGCTTTAGGTACTCTTAGTTCCGCACAGTTTACGCGTGCTCGAAATGAGTCGCATCGACAGAGTCGGGTAGTTGCGCGCACGTTCACAGTGCTGTCCGCGCGCGGCACAGCTCTTCGCTGATACGAGATGCCTGTACGCGACGCCGCAGCCGCCGCGCGACGTGCGCGCGAGGTGCGGCAGGCCGTGGGCTGGGTCGCAGCTCGAGGCACCTAGCACGTCGGCGCCGCGCGCCGCAGTGGCGGGCCGGCACCATTGCCGCGTCTTCGTTGACCAGGTACATACGTCTCGACTGGTCAGGCGCCGCGCTAGGTTTCGCGTTTCTCAGGCGTTCCGCGCGCGGCGGGCGCGCTCAGGGTACGTATCGCGTAACTGGTCGGCGGTGCTCGGCGCTGTACTCGCGCGGCCCGCGGTACGGCGCCGTCAGTCGTTCGTGCTGGTCGTGCGGGACCCGCGCGCGCGTCCTGTCGGCGCCTGGTGGTCGTGTCCGGGCCGATTTCACGGCGCGGCGTAATCGACGTCAAGCTATCATCGCAAGCGTCGTCAGCGCGCCCGACGGCTCCGCGCACGGGCGCGCGGTCGGGTGGGCGCGTAGCACGGCTTCGACGCGGCGTTCGCGTTCGCGTGCGAGCGTACACGCGCGCGACGCGTAGAACTGTTCGGTCCGGTCTCGAGTTCGAGCGTGTACGCATCTGCGCTCGTTCAGGGACGGTGGGGCCAGGCGCTCGCCGTGGCGCCGGGTTTCGCGGCGGCGCGGCTGGCGTTACAGCCTGCGCGGGCGCTGGCCGTGGCCGGTACATGCCCGCTCCGCGTGTTCGTCCGCGGACTATCGCTGCGTTTGTGCGATCCTCCGGCCGTGACAAGTGTCGCGTTCATCACGCTGGCGACGACCAGCGTTTCGTATCGCACGCTGGCTGTCCGGTATGTTGCGATCACAGCAGCAGATCGTTCTCTGCAGGCGGCGGCACTGCCACTCTCTTGTGCGTGTTCGCTGCCTGCGGCGACTCGGGCGCGGGACGCGGGCTTCCGATCGCGCACGGCGTAGAGGGCGTTCTCTGACCGTATCGGCAGTTTACTTTCGCCCCCGCACTGGGGCAGGTCGCTCGCGGTCCTTGGGCACTGCACGCTCGCGTCAGTATGTGCGACGAACCGTCGCGTCGCGGTCAGCCTTGTCGCCGCCGCCGAGTGCGAGCCCCGGCGCCCGGGGCCTTTGCACCAAGTCGCGACATGGGGGTTTTGTTATCGGGCCGCGCCGGTCGGTTCGCCCGCCGGCGTTCGCGCTAACACGGTATCTCGGGAGCCCCCTCGTGCGTCGCGTCGTATTCGGCCGGCGGGCGTACGCGTCACTGCGACGGGCGTAGACGGGGCCGCCCGTCGCGCAGCGCGCTACGCGGGGCTCGCGCCGCAAGCCGCATGCGCCATCGCGACGACGTTCGTCCTGAGACCGACGTCAGGCCGCGCTCAGCAATTCGACCGGCGCCGCCCCGCCAGGTGCGGAGGCGCTCCAGCGCGACGGGCGGCGCTGCTGTTCGGGTGGCACGTCGCGTCGTCTCCCGGCCTGAAGCGCTTACCGCCGACGGAGCACGTGGTCCAAGCAGCCTCGCCTGGCGCACGCGTCTGCGTAGGCACGGGCGACAGGCACTGTACTCCGCGCCGGCCGAGGTACGCAAGTCTCACCGACGACGGCCACTCCGCGCCAGTTACGGCCGACACGAACAGCGGCAGTCCACCGATGAACGCTAGGGGACGTAAGCAACCTAGTGGCTAGCGACGCGGCTGCACGTGATAGTGGTCCAGCGCAGCGACCCACCAGCGTCCACACGCGCTCTGGGCCGGCCTGCCCGTATAGCGCGTAGCGCCTTCGCTCGGCCCGGCCCGGGACGATTAGGCAGTCGGCGCCTGCAGCGCGTGCGTGTCGACTGTCGGTCACAGGCGGAAGGCGCCGCCAGCCGGCCGGTTCGTCGGCGACGTAGCGGGTTACCATCCATGAAACGCCAGCGCCATCACAGTGCATACGGGGATTCCGGCCGGTCGCCACAGCAGGCGTCCGGTCGCGCGGACGTCGACATCACTATGCCGCACGCTTGGCGTTCGCCCGCGGCGCCGCCCCGAGGCGTGCCGGCAGCCCCCGACCGCGGCGTCCAGCGCCCGCACTCAGCGCACACGCGGCGGGCCCGCGATCTGCCCCGTGCCGTCAGACGAGGCACAGCGCTGGCCGGTGTCTGGCAGCCCGCGTCTCACGGGCGAGCCGAGACGCGGGCCGGTAGCGGCGCTGTCCGCCCCGGCGGCGCTGATGCGGAGACGCGACATGACGTCTCGGGCGAGAGACGGCCCGGGCGCTGGTTATCGGCGCCAGCGCCGCCCGACTATGCCGTCGACGCGTCGACCCCGCTCGCGGGCTACGCCTGAGTACGCGCGCGCGCCGTCTGCGCGCGCACGCGGACGGGCGGCCGCAGTCTCCGCCGGCCCAGCTGACACCTGCGGTGGCGCATCGTAGTATCGGGCGACGCCGGCGGCCTGTTTCGACCCGCTTCGCTAGCCGCACAGCCCCCCCGACGCGCGCGTCGACCGCGGGCGCGGTCGCGCGCTCGACGCTGGGCGGGCCACAGCGGTCCCGGCCCAGAGCCCGTACGACGCGCCCGGCGAGCCCATGGTAGCTCGTCGTCCCACACCGTGACGCTCGTCGTGCGCGGGCCTGCGCGGCGCGCACGGTGGGTCGTCGGTTCGCGCCAGCCAAGCGCTAGGCAAGACAGCCGGAGGACCTCCGGACTCGTGAGGAACATGCTGGCCGTTAGTCAGTGCCGCAAGTTCCTAACGCGGCAAGAAGGCGCGGACCGCCCCGGTAGGCTGCTGAGGACGAGAGGTCACTCCCGACCGAGCAGGACCCCAGCAACGGCAAGGCGCCCCCGCCGAGAACGGCCGCAGGACGGCCCCGCGACACCAGGAGGGGGCGCACACGGGGGCGCTCGGTCCCAGCGTACGGTACGACGCCTGTCCGAAGTCCCACATTCAGACCGCCGCGCTCCAACGCAGGAGGCGCGGCCCACGGGGGCGCTATGCAACCCTCGGCGTCACTAGTGGGGCGAAAAAGTGTCAAGCCCAATCCCACACAGGCACACAGGGGCCGCTGCCCAAGCGGCGGCACGGCACCGATCCAGGCCCCTTCTGGTGCCAGGCTGTCTGCGTGAGTCAGACGCTATGGCAGATAGATTGTTTACGGCCTCAGGTTGGAAGAGCTCAGGTTGTCCTAGGATAAATTTGGTACGGACAACATTCCTGCTCTGGGGTGGTTGCCCTACCCAGGGCTAAAGGAGCCTGTGGTGGAGCAGGCTACCAATCCCCCCCTCCGCCTCAGCTGGCCTCAGTGCTCCAGTCGTTTAATCGACGACGGGATGATGCTGTGCTCGCTCCCGCTCTACATGACAAGGTCAGACGCTCGACACGACACCATCGCTCGTACTGAGTTTCTTCTACTGACAACAACAGACTAAATACTGATATTTAATAATCCTTCAAATATTCACTTTACACCCACGTTTACAACAACGTCAGATTATAACTTTTAATGTAATTTAAGGCTCATTTATGCTGTGAATATGTATAAGGGTGCATTGACAATGATTGACTTTGGTTGTCTCGCTTGAACTATTGGCTACACTGCTCCCAACACACACACACACACACACACAATTGTCTGTGGTTCTGCTCTGTTTAGTCTGTTGTGTTTCTTGCTAATTCGTAAACTGATACAGACCAAATAAAGAGTACGGATATGATGCTACATTGGTTTCCGTATTTACTTGAGTATAAAGTAGTCTTAAAGCTGAAATATCAGACATTTGAAAAGTACTTGTACACTATCTACAACATTGTGAGATGAATAGATATCTCCTGTAGGGACTTCAGAGGCTCGGTACCAATCAACAACGAACAAGTTGAGAAAATATCCTTTGTGTCTGGTCAATATCTTTAATGCTGAAGATCTGATGTGAGGATGAACAATGTGTGTTGAGGGAATTTAAAAACCCTGCCTCTGTAATGTGAAGCAAATCTCCAGAAATGCACCCATCAGCAAAAAGCATTACGATTCAGATCCGTAGCTCGTATTTTTTTTATTTTTTTTATTGCACATAAACATAATTGGCACTTCTTAAAATACATAAAGAGACTCGCTGCAGCCACAACACTCCTGGAACCGTGAGAGGATATTTCTGTCTCTCAGTTTACTCCTGTGATGGTTTTCCTGTTGCTTGTTGTTGTACGGCGAGCGGTGTGGTTGTGTTAGATCTCTAAGGGCCTTCATCACTTTATCACCTCCTCACTGCCCTTACATCAGACCATCCCCGCTGTTCTTGAACTTGAGCTTCTTCAAGGATGGTTCGATAATCTCAACGTTATTGCTTAGGAGACAAAAAAGCAGGGGTGGGGTGGGGTGGGGGTGGGGTGGGGTGGGGGGCTCAACTTGGCACGCAAACTATATTGAACCACCAAATGATTTTATGACAGAATCCCTTGATCACATTAAAGTCAAGATTGGCAACATAAAGAAAGAACAGATGGTGGGATTTTAGTAGAAACCACCCCAAAAAATAAGTAAATCATGTAGTGCGGTGTGTAATGAAAGTTCTGGGTGAGATAAAGACTTTAAAAATACTGTGCAGCCTAATGAGTGGGTGTCAATCAGCAGCAGCAGGTTCAGGGATCATCGATAACTTCAACCCACAAACATGAGTAAGAAAAGATCTGTAGATATCGACTTCAGACTTTTTCTCACGCGTTGTTTCAATCTTAACATTTACTTTGTGAAGGTTTAGTTACAGAGATTATTTGTGAACTTAAGAAGTGACCAGAAACCACGAGGGAATCTTTCTTTGTAACAAGGCTTCCATGTAAATCCAGAAAACAACTAATAAGGAAATAATATCAGACTAAAGACAGGTTATTTAAGTAAACTGTTAATGTTCGGCTGATGTTCTCACATTGATAATTGGCATAGATCATATATAAAGATGGAAGAAGCTTCTTTGATTCCTCCCACTGTCCAGAAATAAAGCAAAAATGTCCTGGTTATAGATCTTGTGCATTTAGAACCAGAGTCTGTGCAGCAGTCATCAGGGGGGCGGAGCCAGAGGAGCAGACAAGAAGTCGACCAATCAGGAGTCAGTCTCAGCTGTCGATCATGACGTTTCCCCTCATATGACTAATTCAACTTTACAGAAACATACATCAGTGTGATAAGAGCTACCTGAAATTAAGTAATTGAACTATTTTTGATCAACATTTTAACTTTTTAGTTTGGTTCATGTCCCGACTGCTAACATGGAGGAGATGGGATTTAAGACCTAAACTGCAGCCATTCTCAATCGGGACTTTATTCTTGTAATATTCTGGCTCTAATACTCTATTATGGGTCATAAACCGAAATTAACCTGGCGATGGCGTCATGTGACGACTTTAACTGATAAAAATGTCATCACAGAGAAGAATTGTTGAGATATTTCCCTAAAAGCCCAAACCTCCGGGTGGCGCTACAGGATAAGTTGTAGGAATTCATCCTCTGGGAACCATGAAAGTCTTTTAAACAGTTGTTTTTGGAGGTGGTTGTTAAATTACATCGATCAGTCCGGACCGACCGACACCGTCCCCTGAGCAACACAGCGAAAGGGGCTGAAAACAGCAAAACTCTGCTCAGGCGTTGAACCGGCAACAACCCCGCCTGTGTTTCTACGACCACAATCAAAGTGTCACTCGCTGCTTTTACAACACTCGACGTTTCTGCTGCGCTCTCACATCGCGGCTGCACCTTCACGCCCTTCAAACCGAATCCCCTCACTCCCACAGCGGGGAAAAGACGAATCTCAGCAGTGCACGAGGAGGAGGAGAGGAGGCGTTAAGAAGCGAGCACTCACACAAGAAGACGTGTCGGGATTCGACAATCAGTGGGGCTCATTCAGTGTGTGTGTGTGTGTGTGTGTGTGGGTGCATGACCTTAATGCTGTAGAACTCACATGGGACAGATCACAGGAGTCTGATTCCACCGGACTGGGTTTACACCAGTGAACAGTGATGGTTTTAGTTGTAGTCGTAATTCAAAACGTAGAATCGTTCTGATTCACGATGACACTTGATGATAAAAATCCTCTAAACATTTTACTGAGACTTGTTAATTTTGTGGGTAATTGCTTATGTTTGAGTACCGAGCTGTAAATCTCCTCTGATTATAATCATGTGGAGACGACATTTTAGAAATTACGCTTTTTAATTATGATAATCATACGTTTGGGCAAATACACACAGTTGATTGGCCTTGATTTCAGACTGAGTCCTAATCTCTTCGGCTGGAAACCGATATCTGGATAAACCCAAGTTGTTCTGAGTCTTTTCCTGACTCGAACATCCATCTTTTATCTACACTGCTTTTCCCTCTGAGGGTCACTGGGAGGGGGGAACTGGATCCAATCCCAGCTGACACTGGGCGAGAGGCGGGGCTCACCCTGGGCAGTTCGGAGGTCCATTACAGGGCCGACATTCTGGCCTTGCCCAGACCTTGTATTAATATCTGACAGATGCAATCATCATCCTTCACATGTGGCATTTGCGTTCACACAGCGAAAAAAGAAAGTAGCCGCCGGGTGTGAACGGGGTCAGGGAGACAAAGGAGCCACCATGGACACCCGTGGGCACTTTAGGCTTCATCCATAGGTTTTATGTGCTACAGATACACCGGGTGTCATCAGCAGCCGCCTCCCAGAAGAAAACAATCGTCTTTAGCCCTGGCTAAAAGTGGATAATCGATTTCTTGGTGTCTATGTTGTATCTGCTGTCGTTCACTTAAATGACAAGCTATTACCGAGTAAATCCAGTGTACAGCGCCCCACGCATGTCCAGTGTAAGTGAGTGGTCACATGGTATTCAGACGTGTTAGTATGGATTAAAAGAAACGGAGGTAAAACGCCATTTTTCTAATGAAAACACAGTTGTTTGGATGAAATTCAGCTCCTTGTCTTTGGACTGTGGGAGGAATCTGGAGTAAAAGGCACAACCGGTGGTTTGGTTTCGAGTCCAGAGGGCGATACTGTAAACTTACTACCCTCTCTTCCCTCAGCTGAACACTTATCTACTGTTATTAATAAGACCTTCGGCACCTTTTAACTTATCTGGTCCTCACACTGGAAAGCTGCATCAGACAACATCTGAACACTCTCACCTGAGAAAGAGACGCAGGATTTAAAGGTTGTTAACTAGGACTCAGAGTTTAATTTAGAACAAGTCGAAACACTTTGGGACGTTCACTGATTTGCTTTCTCGCCACAAGTTAGATGAGAAGATTGATTTTATGTCTGTGCATTCATTATGGAGCTGCAGGCGGGGTGTAAGTCACATAAAATCCACACAATAAAACCTCTAAAGTTCACCCTCCTGTGTTTTATCATGTAGAACCAGTTAGTTTTAGATTTCAGTTTGTGTAAATGTTAAATAAACGACCAGCATATGAATTAGAGAAGCTTTAAAAGACCTTTAAAAAAAAGAAAGCAAAAACATCTTGACAGTGCTGAACTTATAAATCAGTTAAATTAAATACATATCAGAAAACATTTAAACTTCAATAGATGCATAAAGTTCTAATCGAAGCCAAATATCCAAATGGTAAAGTCACATTAATTTGCATAAGGCTTCTAATCTGTGATCAAATTCGCTCGTTCAATGTGATCTTTATTTGAGAATTGACCCAAACACCTGTTTATTGATATTATATTAGTTTCTCTTGTTCCAACCTGACAACTGACAAAATATCTTCTTTATCCCAGAAAGACCTTGAGGAAGAAACTCTCGTCTTATTGAACATGACTGTGGAACGGAAGTGTGTTGAATATAAATGTAACACTAAAGGAGATTCTCTTCTCGTGTGTGTGTGTCTGTTTGTGTGTCCTTGCAGGAAAGTGTCGACCTTGGAGAGATCATGTTCTCACTGTGTTACCTGCCGACCGCCGGCAGACTCACACTGACCGTCATCAAGTGCAGGAACCTCAAGGCCATGGACATCACCGGATACTCAGGTGAGTTCTCGTGTGCGTTAGCGTGCGGGCGCCCGAGTTGTGTGTTTGTGTGATTCACCTTCCAGCTGCAGATGAGGCAAAATGACTGATCAACACAAACACACACACACATACAATTGTAAGTGTGTCAGACACAATGAGCAAACAGCGGAGAGCCACTTCCACCCCCGCGTTCTGTTTATTTCAGCCACTATTAATATTCAACACTTGTAATAATCAGACGTTGTCAGCACTTTGTTGCAGCAGTGTGTGTTTTAGTAAACTCGCTGTTTCCACTTCTCCGCTCCCACGTTTCCCTGAAACACAGATATCACTTGTGCGTTGTGACATTTATTGTAGCATTAAGTTCCAGGGTTCAGACGCGAGTGTGACGTTTTCTCTCCTCTCTCCGTGTTTAATGACATTTCACGATCCTAAAGTGAGTCACAGTTTTTTAATCCCCTCGAGTTTTTGACGTGGGGTTTAGCTGTCTGCCATTATTCCAGTCTGTGCCTCGTAAACCCGCAGTTAGCAAATTGTGCCCCCGAGCAAATTGTGCCGCAAAGCAGGCGCTCGCGTTTGTTGTGTGATACAGATTCTCGGGGGCAGCTTACGTCGGGGCTGAAACGTGGCGTGATGGATCCAACAGGCGATTTGAAGATTGAAATCAGCATTCATCAGGAACGCTTTCAAAGTCGCGGTAGTTAAGCGAATCCGCGGCCTCCCCGTCTCCTTTCTGTTTACACGAGGCGTTCGACTCATCTGCATTTATTGCACGTTGCTGATGCCAGGTCCTCCGGGGTGGGGGGGTGTTCTCTCGTGCTCATGTACAAACACACACTGAGTGATGACACCGGGCCTCTGACGGCTCGCGCCTGACGGACGTCTTTCAAGCGTTAAAGTCAAAGCAAACACAGTCAAAGCTCTTTGTGTCCCAGAGGCCTGATCTTCATGCTCATTATGTCTCCTGCAGATTCCTGAATTCCTGACGATTAACTTTCAGAGTTTTTTTCAAACACACAATGATATTTTTATTTTTATCCCCGTTCTCGCCCATCAGATCCCTACGTGAAAGTGTCGCTCATCTGCGACGGGAGGCGTTTGAAAAAGAAGAAGACGAGCATTAAGAAGAACACTCTGAACCCCACCTACAACGAGGCCATCATCTTCGACATCCCCCCCGACAGCATGGACCACGTCAGCCTGCACATCTCCGTCATGGACTACGATTTGTACGTAACTGGTACCTGAACAAACCACAGCCGACACCATCAGTCAACTGGTCGATGGGTCGATCGATAGAAACCAGCAGCTGGTTTGTTAATGATGGATTCAGCCTCTGACTCCATGTAGAGATATGACGCCTCCTCCATGCTAGAGGAAGGGAGATGCTCCAAACCAAAAACTCAATGTACAAAGCTGGTTTCTATCAATTAAGATGGTTCTTATCTCACTGATATTTTATATTATTTGACTTTTTGATGCTCTGGGTCTAAATAACGTCCAAAAAGATGACCACACCTGCTTCCTCGATATTTAGGCGTAAGTTTTGGAGGAAATGGAGACCCAGCATCCATCTCCATAAATCTTAAAATAGTGAGAAAAAGGCCAATTAAACTCTGGTTCCAGGCTCTAAAATGAGAAACTTTGCATCTGTTTAGCTCGTAATAAATCATTCTAAACTTAATATATGTGGTATTTGTGAATCTGATTGAGCAAAACAAGTATTTGGAAACATCCCTGTGGACTCTGGGCAGCTGTGATGCATTTGCTATTTAGTGGAGTAACATTGTTATAAGCCACAGCAAAAAATAGAAGTGCAATGTGAAATACATTTTTAGACCAACCTAAAAGCTGGTAATATTCTAAATAATTACGCTTACTCAACATAAAGTTAGCAAGTTATATTAACACAATAACTCACTTTAATTAAAATAACTTAATTCATTCATGTGTTACCAACAGAGAGGTGCACATTTCATGTCGCACAAATCTGAAAATACTAAACAAACCACGAGAAAAGCAAATAAAGAATATTATATATTTTTTTCCAGTTATTGTAACTTCACTTGGATGTCTCACAATGTTGCACGTTCCTCTGTGCTCACCTTGAATTTAAAGTATTACTCTAATACTTGCCGATTATAGTCCAATAAAAAAGTATTTACAGAAACTTGAAGTGAAGTAGGGAACGTCTTGTGTCACGAAGTTGAACCTTTGAACTGAAAAGCAAGTTTCAGAGTCTGGGGTTTCCTTCAGTGAGGGAGATGAGTGGTGTTTACTATTTAATGATATTTAACAAGGTAGTTGAACTTTCCTTTGTGGAAAAGCAACATGAATTATTAGAAGCCCTGAGTCCTAAAACATGTACGAAGTTAATCCTACAAAGATTCAGATCCTCCCTCGTGTCTGATGTTGCGTTTCTCTTCAGAGAAAAGCTCAGTTGCTACCTTTTGTATTTACAACATGAGAAGCTCTGAGCGGAGAAGGAGGGAGGTGGACTCGCTGCAGAGAGCTGACAGGAAGAGAACGTGCAAGTTAAAGGTCAGACTCAAAAGGTCAGACTTTAACTGTGCTCTATAAAGGGAGCAGACACACCCAGGATTAGAAACATTGAATCCTTGTGTTTCCTCCGTCCTCTGCTCTTTATACTGGGATTAAATCAGGTCCAGTTAATAATCTAAGGATTATTGTCGAGGAGAACAAAGTCCGCTCCCATTTATCCTTCAGACGTGGTTAATAGAGTGGAGATGTGTTTTGATGGCCTTCGTGAGATGAGTCAATTCCAGTGTCACATCGGGGACAGATTCTCTCCCTCGATCGAGTCTCCTTCGATTACCAGACGTCCTCCGTGCAATTACAAACAATACTCTGATGTATGCAGATGTGGTGTCAGGTTGAATCAGATGTTTATGTGTATTTATTGTGTGTGTGTCCCCACAGGGTAGGTCACAATGAGATCATTGGTGTGATGCGGGTTGGGTGCAGCGCCGAGGGACTCAGCAGGGACCACTGGAACGAAATGCTGGCCTATCCACGCAAGCCCATTGCACACTGGCACCCCCTGCTGGAGTCTAAGAAATCCGAGAAGGAGGTGGGTTTGAGGAGAGTCGTTGTTTTAAAGGATCGTTCTGTGCGTGTTCATCGTGCAGCGTGAGGAATCAGGAGGCTTTTCCTGGTAATTCTCCGGTAATGTGTTGCTCCGGGGGCCGAGGCTCCAGACAGCTGCAGCAGCACACAGCTCATGTTTGTCAATTACGGTGCAGCGACTGAACTCCTGCTCTGAGAGATATCACACGAAAACTTCAATGCACAATACACACATTTCTCAAGGTAGACTGGTTTACACTTTCTGCTGCTCTTTAAAACCACAGAACCAGCCTGGAAACCAGTCTTTACTCCAAATGTGCTCAAATCAAAGTAATCCATGAAATTAAACTACTAACAGCAAGAGGTGGAGGAAGAACTCTAATGTTTAAAATCAGTAAAAGTACAAATAAATAACAAAAACACAATCAAGTAAAAGTTGAAGTACCACACAGAGGGGGGAAAGATGCAGAATGAACTTATATCAGGCATAAATCAGCAATAATGATGTAGCGTTAGCATGCTAGCTACCGATTAACAATATTGAATTTATTTTAACTTACATTTTTTAGTCGTTTATGTACCACTTAAGAAAAACAAGCTCTGTTGCTTTTAAACAACTTCAATCTTATCCCTTCTTTTCATCATTATCCTGCTTTTACCTTTATCACCTCTCTCTATATAAATGAGAATAAATAAAGATGTTATTGTTTAATTTCCCTTCATTATCTTAATAATATATTTTATTATTATTGTTGTTCCTTACGTGAGTGGAGAACAGTAAACCCCTTCTCTCCTCATGTTCCTGTAGCACAGTCTCTCTCCTACTCGCTCTGTGTTGTGACCCGTGAGTGACAGTTCTGTAAAAATAAGCAGCGTGTGTCCTGGTGAATCATGGCCTTGTGTGTCTGTGTGTGTGTCTGTGTGTGTCCTGCAGTGGAAGGCGAGGACGGCCAGCTTCGACAGCCAGGGCTCCTGCCCCTCGCCCAGGCCCCCCGCCAGCCCCTGAGCAGAGCCACCTGTGACCCGGCCGCCCAGAAGGGGGTTTCCTCCCTCCTGCTGACCCACGTCCTGTCTGTCCGATTGAGGAGAAACACAACCCCACTGTCTCTCTCCCCCTCTCTCTCTCTCTCTCTCTCTCTCTCTCTCTCCTTCTCTGTCCTCCATCCCTCGAGTCTAGTCCCGGAGCACTCTCCCCTAGAACTGATCTAGGACCAACTGGCTATGTTGTGTGAAGCACTTCGTCTTTTCAGGGTTTTAGGGGGTCTCTGATTTGAGACGTGGGCGTCCTCGTCCCTCAGAGGAGCCTGGCAGGACATTTTAATATATTGAGCCTTCCACCGGGGCCCGAGCAGATCTCAGAGACTTTCCCCAGCGCCGAGTGTTCAGCTGCAGAGACTCTTTGATGGAAGAACCCAGCTGGGTGTCGCTCGCTGGGAGCAGCAGGGAGTCCGGCTGAGGACACGTTTTGGGGTTGAAGGACGGACTTCAAGTTCTCCGGTGCCGCATTATCATAAAACAGTACCGATCTGTAGCATTTTGGAACTTATAGATGTAAACCCGCTCCGTCAGGCATCGTTTTGTGAGGGGATCTCCAGAGCTCCAGCTGAACTTCCAGTTTCTTCGGCGGTTTGGCGGATCTCCAGTCGAGCCGAGGCCGAAAACATTCTCGTCTTGACGATTTGAAGCTTTACGCAAGCGGCCGTGACAAAACAGATTTGCAGAATGAATAAGAAGAAGAAGAAGAAGAAGAAAGAACAGGATTATTGTGTTGTTGTTTTTTTGTTCCAAACGGCTGCAGTGTTGTTGCTGATTTCAGTTTTTTGTCAATTCACAGTATTAGACGGCTGAATTCCCTGTTAAAGGCACAAACAGCTCAAAGTAGAAGATTTAAAAAGAGCTGATGGAGCTGGTGGAGGTTTCACAGGGAAAATTGTGAGCACACGTTACACAACTTTACCTCTCCTCCTTTCTTCTTCCAAGTGACAACTCACACAAACTATCATCCTTCAGACAAACGCTCTTCAAAACTTACTGTGTGTGTGTGTGTGTGTTAGTGTGTTTCCTTTTGTCCATACAGAAAAAGATGTGATGATAGGAATAGATTAAAAAAAAGTATATATATACATATGTAGCCTTGTTGGTGGTGATGATTGAGAAAAACCTAAACTCCTAAAACATGCACCTCTCTTGATATTTATCCTGTCATTTATCTGTAGTACAGGGAGAATCCATCTGGAACGTGTGGTACCTGGAATATTTCTGAACATATTTGATATCAGGAGGAAAATGCAGCACTGCTCTTATAATCTGTTTTCTTTCATTCATTTCATGGATCCCCTTAAATCCTTTGCTCTATTTATGATAAGTGTTTGTTATAAGATGCACAGATCTGCTGTTGACTCGTTAGCCGATTTCTAACTCGACAGGCAATGAAGCCATTGAAATAAAACTACAAAATAAGTTTTAAAATCTAAAATAAGCCACGGATACGCACCAATCGGTGCCAGTTCAGGTCTGGATACTGTTTTCTACCTGATTCTATAGAACTTTGCGATGAGAACAAAATAATGTGATATTCCTGCAGGTTAATCTCCAGTAGAAGTTTTATTTTGCTTCAGGTGGAAAACATCTAAAACCTGGGGTCGATTATTAAGAAAAAGGTCAAATGTTTGATATCCCATGAAAGACAGTACATCGTGTGTTCTGGTCACATCCCAGGATTTGTTTTGAGGTTGTGTGTTTATGGCCATTTGTCAAGCGTTGTGATCGATGCCGAGCTCGTCACTTTGTATTGTGTTGGGATTAATTGTGCGGGAGGAGTAACGCTGGAGTATCGACGGACTAATGACTTTTAGAAAAACTCATCACTTTGTCTTAATTATCATTTGTCAGAGAAAAGAAGAACAAAAAAAAAGAGTCTCACGGCTGAAATGTGGCTGATAAATCTCATATTTACACATTTGATCTTAACGAATGAAGCTTTGGCCGAAAAAAACTGCAGCTAATACGCAGTTCTGCACTAAATGTAACACATCGGCCATTTTACTGGATCTAGTGTGTGGTAACATTTTTTTTATCTCAATCAATATTATCTCATCACTGTTGCTGTTGTGCGTGAGGGAAGCTTTTGTGTATTTAATTTGTGTCGTGTGGTGACGTTCTGGGACAGAAGGATTTCAGATGTGTATATTGTGTGTGTGATTTTTTTTGTAATTACAATTAGAATTAGAATCAGCCATTCGCACAAATCTGCTCCCAAATTAAAGAAGATTTGCAAAGTAAACTTCATTTCCAACCACTACTGTTATGTTTGATTCAGGTATATGGAAGAGCAACAGTTGGTGCCACTAATTATTATATTATAGCTATTTTCTATTAAACCTTTGCAGAAGCACAAGGTATATGAAGTAAAGAGCACCAGTCTAATTTCAAAAGAATGACAACAGAGGATAGAACAAGGTGAAGATGTTGCTTTTATGTTTTGTTTTATTTTGGATTGAGATCAGTTTCCTGATGTTTCATCTGCTGCTATTTGTCATTTCTCCATTGAAGCGTCTGTGGATGTTAACATCTCAGATTTATTCTCTAAACCTGTTTCCAGATTTGCTCTTTGATAATTTCTTCGATTTTACTAATTCACTAATTTCCCCAATTCAACACAGAAGAATCCTGTTAATATTAAAATTCCCCAGTGTCTCCGCTCTGTGTGTTTCTGTGCTAATAAAAAAATGGGTGGATGGAAACACTTTTTATTTATTCACGTGCAAATGGGCAGAAGACAAGCAAAGCAAATTGAAATCATATGTGTTGCAACCAAATACAGAAACGAACAAAAGAGCCATGAACTGAACTGGGACCTGCTCAGAGTTCAGTTTGTGTGACCTTTTTGAAGTTACTGAAGTTGAAAGTTTAATTAACTTAAATGTATTTAACAAAGCAAGTTTCATTGACTTCTATTGACGTTTCTATGTTATGGATTTACCTTGTTTTCCCATTTCTGCAGCTTTATTTTGAAACTCTCCTCACTTGTCTCTTGCTTTACCTTCCTCTTCCTCGTCTTCCTCCTGTTTCCAACTTGTGATATGTTGATTTGCTTAACTTTTCTCTATCTGCACGTGTTGATCTTCACTGTACTGACTGTTCATCTTTAAGCCATTTCAAATGTAAGAATTAGAGCCACGTACACAGTCACCTTTTCAATTATTTTAATGGTTTTCCAACAAGCTGCTTCATTTCTAAACACTAGTTTTCTATCCCCTGCTGCTTCCTGAGTCTCTTATAACATTAAGAAAACGGGTCTTAATGAAAACGAGGATCCATATTTCTGTGATAAACCTTATTTTCCTCCAGTTCTCAGTTTATGCTCCACTACAAATTGATATTTAATCGTATCTTTATATATAATTTTGCAGTAATTGGTCAACACAGATACAAGCAGTTCACTCAGGCCAGAAAATGCTCCAGAGTCAAAGTGAAGATAATGTCTTCTTGATGTGAGGACCGTTTATTGAGCAGAATTCAGTTCAGTGTTATCTCAACAGCAGCAACTTTTTTTTAATCTGATCTGTAACCGTGTTCTTGGCCGTGGACTCGTCTAGACTCTGCTGCTGGGGACTCGCTCAGCAGCAGAGGACGAGTCAAAGCACAAGAACGGCAAACTGCTACACAACAACGCACTGCATCGAACACACAATATATCACAGAGTCTTGTGAAAGCGTATTTGGCCAGACGTGGAGACGTAGATGCGTTCAGCAGGCGCTGCAGGATCTGTTTAGGCCATTTCCTCCGTGGATCTGGTTTTACCCAGAGTGAGCGAGCTGCTCAGTGGCTCGGTGTGTGTGTGTGTGTGTGTGAGAGACGACAGCTGATGATGGGTGGACGGGTCAGCGTCCACGCAGCAGTGGCATTTCTCTAATTGGCACTTGTGGTAGCGAGAGTGAGTCAGTGCCTCATTGGACGTGACGGTTTCGAGACTCGCTCTAATTCACGCTGAACTCCCCCCCCCCTTAGGTTCCTGATACTTTATTTAAATGTGAAAAAAAAATCTAAACAAGTGGTTGAAAAGTCGTTTCTGTTCCACCTCTTGTTTGAAGAAAAAAGACCACAACACGTGTTTTATGATGGTCATATATTTCTCATGACATGTGGTTTGTGTTTTCATCGTAGCAGAAACCTGTTAAATCAATTGCCTCCGTTTATCGACTGTTTCCACAACCCTCTAGCTTTGCCTTCTATCGTGATGTTTCTGGATATGATCTCGTTTCCTCTCCTAACTGTCATGATAGCACTGAATTTCCAATTTTTTTTTAATGAGCATTTTGTATCTGTAATTATAGAAATGTTTGAGAAACAAAACGTTCTGGTTGATGGACATTAACAGTGAGTTAGTCCGGATGAGTCTATTATGATTTCACTTTAGATTCTAGATCGTTTTCAGGACTCACACCACGTGAGGCCAGTGTGTAATAAAGTCAAATGAAACCGCACAACAGCCACAAATCCTCATTCTCTGGTTTCGACAGGTCTGATAATCAACAGCAGACAAGAGTTTGTTCTGTTCTCTCCCCTGCGGTGTGATGTGTTATCGGTTCTGTGACAGGATCTTTCTTTTTTCTTTGATTAAAAGACTTATGCAAAATGAGCTCGGCGTTGTTGGTTTTGTGGCAAAAACACACAAAACACAATAACAACACAGCGAGTGGCTTAACGAGCGGGAGGGGGGACTGCGAAGGAAACAAGATTCCTGCTGAGTCAAATGGTCAAATTAAATGAGGAGAGGACACACACACACATGTACACACACATGTACACACAAACACACACAAACACACCACAGAGCGAGGAGCACCACAAACCCTATTAAACTAAATGGCATTTCCATGTCCTTTTGTTGGTTTTGGGGTATTTTACACAATATGAAAAGAATACAATTTGTAAATAATGCCGTCAAGAGGCTAATTTATCTATATATTTAAAAATGTGTGATGTTTTGTGTGATCTGTATAAAATGTGTGTTTGAATGTAGAGTGTACAGATTGTGAGGTTAGTGCAAGGTTCAGATTTTTGTAACCAGCTAATTCCTGAAGCCCGAGTGTGACTTCAACCAGCGTCTACAAGAGTTAGCAACTTGCTACATGCAAAATAAATGATACAGGAACAAAGTGTATCACACATTTATAAGAACTATATGATAATATAATATATATCCTCAGAACCGGCCTAAAGAAACCTAGCGTTTTTTAGCTACTTTACAAACGTATGTGTTACTGATCATCCTGAAAGCTCTGATCACCAGAAATGTCATTTTAATAAGATGATCATGTCATATTACGATATAAATTTGTATTGATATAAGCCAATATAGAAAACCCTGAAATCCTGCATTCTCTTACATGACCAGCAGAGGGCGACT
The DNA here is from genome assembly GCA_038501795.1 of Pseudopleuronectes americanus. Lineage (NCBI taxonomy): Eukaryota > Metazoa > Chordata > Actinopteri > Pleuronectiformes > Pleuronectidae > Pseudopleuronectes > Pseudopleuronectes americanus. Next base: position 23,010,261 of record CM076725.1, on the reverse strand, counting down.
CGCGTGGTTGCTCGAAAAGGGAAAGGTTTGAAAAAATGACCACGTCTTGATTTACACTTAAATTTATAACAGTTTATGTCTCAATCTCTAGTTTCAAGTCTACAATACAGTATGATGTTCATTTAGTAAATAATGATCCATTAAGAGTCAAATATGCATTGGGGCATGGATACTGTGTGATTGACAGCTACTGCCGTCCAATCGGTGCAGATCACAGGTGTAGGTGCACCTCAGACTCAGTCAGACTCGCCCCACTTCTCCAAATATGGCGACTTTTGGTTTGAAATCAAATATGATGGCGCTGGACAAGAATACCAACCTGTGCATCTGGCTAACTTAACTTAGCACTGAGACTGGGAGCAAAGGGGAAACGCTTCCCAGTCTCTGTGCAAAACTTCCAAAGGTTTTCCCTCGAGGGTTGAAAGGCATCTGGCCGATGTATTGTTGACTCCTGCAGAGGCATGTTCAGTAACAGTGGAAATCCCATCACTCAGGCCACGTTTAGCCCTATCATGGGAGGGATATGTGCAGATTTAATGCCCCTATTTTTTCTATCCTTGCCTTTGAGAACATGCCACCACTTCCCCCGCTGTCACACCAGCATCTTCCTCTTCATGGTCAGCCTGTAAATGATTTGATAGCCGTCGTCCCAGCCGTAGAGCTGCTTCTCCTCTGGGTTGTATTTCAGACTGGCGTGGGCCCCGTACCTCCTGGGGAAGTAGAGCAGGGGAGCCTCCTCGCTGATCACCATGTCGTTGACGTCAAACACGCACTGGATCCGCGAGCGACTCACCAGGCGGGTGTTGTACACAACATAGACGGTCCCACACACCACGAAAGCCGCCTCCGCGTTCTCCCTCGGGCACCGGGTGTCCCAGATTTGTTCTATATCGAGCGTGGCAGGGTCCATCTTCGCAAGGTTGATGTTGGGCTCGCTGTCACTCGTGGCGAACAGGAGCCAGAGGCCCTCGTCATCGGCTGCGAGGTCCGCAGCGGTCTCCGGGTTGAGGTTGTACACACTCGCCCGGCTGTCCACAGGGAACATGGCGATATCAGTCACCGCGCCACTCATCAGGTCATATCTGACGACCTGCAGATCTGTGTCAGCCTCCTGCATCACGTAGTACAAATACCCGTTATGCACAGCGCTGCCGGGGCCGCTCCAGGCAAAGGGCAGCCGGATCTGTGTGCTGCCGGCGAGTCCCGGAGAACGGGAGAAGTCCTGAACAGAGTCGAACCGGTAGAAGACGTCTCCTGATGTCCCGTTGAAGACGTAGACCCTGGAGGACCTGGGGTCTCTGGTCCACATCCCCTTGGGACCGCCCACTCTCTTCAGGATCTTCACTGATCTGATGCCGGAGATGATTTCAACACAGTCTGAAAGAAAAGAAAAGAGAAACAAAGTAGAAGGATAATGCTTCATGTGTGGAAACCAGGAACCATCGAGGAACTTTTCTGTTTGGTTCCTTCGCCCATTGAGCTCCTTCAGGCTCTCGTGGGATGTAACAGAGCTGCTAAGTGTTTTCACAGATTCCACATTTGTATTACAATTCCTAAACTTTTTGTGGAACACATTGAGGAGAGAGTCAGGACGCTCACACATTTCCAGAAACAGCAGATTTAACTCCTTCTAAACGATATTTTCACTTCCACATTATTCGTTGTCCATTTAATCTTGAATATTTAATGGTATCGAGAAATAATTCAAGATTTGAAACATTTCAGAGCCGATAAATCAACATAAAGGGAATTAAAAGTGAAAAGTATGTTTAGCAACCTGAAAGTGCAACTATTTAAATCCCCTGTCATCATTAGCTCCATTACCATGTTGCAGTAAAATGAAATGCGTGTCTACAGTCTGGTTATGTAAAAACTTTAAGCCGCCTGCAGCAGTCGGAATATGGACTTTCCCAAATTCAGGCAGATTCAAAGCAGTGAAGGGGAATTTGAACACACAGACTCATAATGAGAGGAAGTTTGAGTGCAGTGAACACGACAGCACGAAGATGCTTTTTGTGAGAGAAGTAAAAATAAATCCTGCGCTTTCACAAAAATACACGAACAAAAAAATTTGTAATCTGATGTTTCCTGAGGGGGAAATAAGCATTATGCTGAGAAATCCAAAGTGGTGACCCCGCGATTCAGCGCAGTTCCTTTTGGGTCGTTTCACCGATGTTCACAATGGGTCGCTGTGTGCGGACCGAACATGAGCTCGGAGATTAACGCCGCTGACCTCAGGCCAGTTTCCTGTCCCTCATCTCTGCAGAGCCACGGCTCCAGATCTCACACACAGAGAGAGACAGAAACCTTTATTCTGCTTTGAGGTTTTATGATATCACTGCATAATTCTGTTGTGTTATCGATTGTGTTGTTAAATCAGAATAACAAAGACATCGGCACGTTTATTTTTCTTGCTCTGTGAGAAGAGTCGGTGTAAATGGTACCAAAGGAATTTGATGATCTAACATCAGCCGTTTAGCTTCTGGAACCAATTAAGTGAAACGTTACGGATCTGATGCTTAATGTGCCAAACTCAGGGTTGATGTGTCTCATGGAATTAAAATCTGATTCCACGACTTTCCGCTTCGTGCTCTAATTGGGTGATAAATCCATGTGTTACCTGAGTGAAGGCTCCACTTGTACCTCTGCACTGCTTCTGCAGCGGCTCACATTTTGGACGTGGAGATTATAAAGACGAGCGCTGTGCTCGAACAGCAGAAACCGTTTCTGTGGGAGTTTAGCTCTGCTGAATTAAATGAGTCGCATCAATGAGCCTCGTTTCTCCTGGAAAACGTGACTGTCCACGGACTCGTAACAACGTTGTGTTTGTGTTACCATTTTCCAGTGGCCTGGTTTTTCCTAGACAGCGGCCCAGCAGAAGGGGACTGGTGTGCTGCCCGCTGAGATGTGTAATACAAACTGAAACTCTGAGGCTTGACTGCTACCGAACCTCCAGGGTGGGCTGAAAAATAAAGGATGAAAAGCGGTTGAAGTGTGTTTGTGTTTTTCCCTGCAGCTCACCAGAGACTCTGGAGTGCAGCTCCTCCCAGTCCTCCTCCTCTTCCTCCTCTCCTCTGCTCTCCTCCAGCCCCCAGACCCCCTGCTCCACCACCTTCTCTGCCGGTCTGGCACAGGCCCGAGGCGAAGTCTGCGCCTCCACGTAGTCCATCTCCCGCTCCACCCGCTCCACCCGGACCGCGGCTCCTTCCAGGTCTTTGAACAGGGAGCCGTGCTCGCTGCTCAGCCCATCCACGGCCTCGGCGGTTAACTTCTTGAAGTCCTGCAGCTCTGTGTGGTACCGGTGGGACTGGTCGTGCCAGAACTGCATGCGGTCCTGGGAAGAGCAAGAAACAAGTGTTGTAGCACTGCAGGATGAGATCTGTCGGTTTTATACTAAGTTTACCATAATGAGAAACAACAGTGTATTTACTTTGTTGAGCCTTTCAGCCCCTTGATGGCTGCAGGGGCTGCAGTCTGTTGGCCCACACTCTAATATCTCATTCACTATTCAACACATGGCCATGAAATCCTGTGCAGATATTCTCAGATCCCTGAGGAGGAGTTCTAATGATTCCTTTGGTCTGTCAAGGTTGAAGTTTTGTGGTAGAAACATAGTTTTGATGGAATTATATGATATGAGCTCATAGGAAAATGGTGCAGAGACTGAAGGAGGAAGAATCTACTGCAGTTACATGAAGGGGAGCGGCTGAGCTCGGTCACGATTCACAATCACACTGATGAGTTGTTATATATAAAGTATATGACTAAGACAGAAATTAGTAAACTCCTTGGAGAACAGGTCGGTTGTGTTTTTAATAGCTTATTATGGCTGATGATACCTAACAATATTATACAGTCTGCACAGTAAAGTCAACATTTTTATTTGAGTAGCAACACAATATCTGAAAAGTGACAACATTCCCCTCAGCCGGCTAATAATACAAAAGAAATATGAAAAAATCATTCAAAATAAAATGGTGAACATGATATTATATGACAGTCATGTCATTTAAACCATAATGTTAAACAGCCAAGTGGTAAATTAATCTAAACTTCTTAATCAAGAAGAATCTTAATAGAAAATGCTGGGTTATATACTGTTTTTATATAGTTATGAATATATATACAGAATATACTAATAAGAGCTGTTAGCACTGTTAGCATTATATGGCCCAACCGACCCCCTAGATTCAATCAAGCTGCACCAATCCTCACACACTCATAAATATCAATACCCTAAATGTGCCAGATTTCATCAAATCCATAAATTACTTCTTTGGTTAACGGGGAAAAATGTTGAAGAGTAAAGAAAATTCCTGGATCTTCCCCCTGATTCAGATCTGCACCAACATGTGATGTTCTACCACCAGGTTTCATGGTTTCATTCAATTAATTCTGGTGTAATCTTGCATAAAATCCAACAAACAGAGAAGGATGTAAACACACAACCTCCTTGGGGGAGAGCACTACAGCAAACCGGTTTGTAATCACCTCTCGTGTTTTTTCCTGCTTCTTGTTAATCCTGCAGACGTTGCATTAAATGCACCGAACCTGAAGCTGCTGGCGTTATCATAACGAGGAGCGTCTTCATGCTGACGTTAGCATGTCGCCTCAAAGCACCGCTGGGCCTCGGTGCTGGTTTGTGTTGTCCACCACCACCACCACCACAAATACCAGATGGTAAAAAGTGTCTGTTTGAATCAAAGCATCATCAGCGACCACTGGACAGATCGGTGTTTCCTCATTGTTCTTGATTGACAGGTGAATAATTCACCAGTAAGATGGAATAACTGACGGCTGCTCCTCCGCCTCGCTTTTCATTCTCTCCCCCCACGCTCGCTCGGAGGCCCGTGGTCAAATGGAAAAGGGAGTTCAATGAAAAACTTGCTGATGAATTACCCGTATCAGTGCATATTGAAATTGAAACTGGAGGGAAGCTGCGATTTAGCCGTAAATAGACGTTTCATTTCATGCCGGATTACAGCTCGATGATTTGTCTTTTTTGCATCACGGCCTCACACTTGAGGAAAAAGAAGGAGCCTTCATTTGAATGACCCAGAGAGGAAACACAAACATTTGTTAATCCTCTTCCAAATAACGACAATCTCACCTCAAGACCAACAGAGAAGTGTTTCCCTGACACACACACACACAAACACAAACTTTAAAACTCAACGACAAAACCAAACTCCACTCTGCTCTGCCCCCTGAGGCTCTTTGTTGCAGAACAGATTTGTTCCCCATTTGCAGAAGACACCTTTCCATTAGTCCTCTGGGATGTTTGATGCCACGGCAGCAGAGGTTGCACTTGTTCTCATTACTTTGCGTGTCATTGTCTTACATGCTGAAGGAATTGTAGTGTTGCTGAACAGGGGCTGTGTGTCGCATGAGAAGAGGAGCGTGCACCAGCTGATATCCCGCCAGAGGCCCCTTGCCAAGTTGATGAGCTGGGCAGACATTGCATTAATTGGCCTGCATTAGTTAAGACATTAAATTCAAATCAAAGGAGGAGGCGGCGGCCATCAGGAACTGGAAAAATATGAACTCCTGTTTCTAATGAGCTACTTAAGAGGGACTCTTTGCCACTTTGTGCATTAAAACATCATTTTTATCGATCAGTGGTTCCGAGGAGGGGTTGCTTCTTACCTCAATAGCCAACAACCTGTTCTCCAGATAATCCATCAGCCCCTGGTAGTAGTACTGAGCTGCTGTCATGGTCCAGGCTGTGGAAACCAGCAGCACCAACACCGGCCTCATTTTGAGTTTTCCTTGTGAGTCCAGAGTTTCACACGATCCCAGTGACACCAGTACAAAGTGCAGCAACACGTGTGAAGAGGTGCGAGGGACAGAGAGAGAGAGCAAGAGGCCGCTCAGAGTTTCCCAGTTTCTTTTTAACCGCTCTCACTTTGCTGGAATGTTTTCACAAACTCTCAGGGAGGAGCCTCGTGCCTCTTACCCCTCGCTGTCCCCGGGAAAAAATAAAAAAAATGACTGAGTGTGCTCCAGGAAGTGTGTGCACGTGTGTTTGTCTCAGCAGGGATTCAAACACACAACTGACAAAACTTAGGACTCAGTTTTTGATGATGCAAGTTTCTGTTCTCTACACTTTGGAACCGTTAAAATAAGAGCGCAGTGTTTTTATACATCAATCCATACACTGTTACAGTTACTGCTATCATATGCAGCTTCCTGATGAAATGCAATCAGTTGCATTACAGCCTGCAATCATTTATTTATGAGCTTATTTAACAGTGCACATTAATAAACATTGGTGTGGATGCAGAGTTAAATAAGAGGCTGTAATTCAAATGAAGTCCCTGAAACAAAAAAGGACAAAGTCACCATGAAACCAGGACATGAGGATTAGACGGTAAAGGTATTAGAAGACAATAGAAAGCCTGTATGGTTATAATATAATGAAATTAGTGTTTTTACAGCTAAACAATGGCATTTAAACGAATATTCCACAGTGGATGCACTTAAAATGTAATTTGTACTATTAAACCACCTAAAGAGCAGCAGACAACAACATTCCTCCTGTTATGTGTTATTTTTTAATGTGTTTATAATGTGAACAGAACCAAACCGTTAAGGGGCAAATACACATAAAGAGAGTCGAGGAGGACGCCAGCGATACTCGTAGAGGAAAAGAAGTGTAGTGATTAAACAGAGACTGTGTCAGCAGAACTAAGATCCAGTTTCTAAAGTCATCTGAGGAAAACACAAAACTGTTAAACTCTCGTTTAGAAGTGAAAACATTTGCAGCGTTGCTTTTACTCCATTAAACAAGAGTCAGACATTTATGGCTTCAATGGTCCCCACAGTTGATCTGATTTATTGGTTCCAGCATGCAAACACACAGACACACAAACACACACAAACTCACACACATACACACACAATCACACACACTGACTGTTGGCATTATTCAATAACACTTTGGTGTTACTCGAACAGGCATTGTGAGGCTGTGATGTGTGCGAGCGGCTGTAGGTTGTTCTCGCTGCAGGGAACATGAGGGTTGGATTACACACACACTCACACAGACCGACACACAATCACACAGACCGACACACACTCACAAAGACCGACAACGTGTTACCCTTCACCACAGAGCAGGGTTCAGAAAGGTGATGGACCCAGACGGAGGTAAAGTTTTAAAGAAAGAGGAATGAACGCTAAGTTTGTAAAATATTAAAGCCCTGGTTCTTATTGCACTGCATTGTTCATTTAATGTAATAAGTTAACACCAAATAAAAAACCTTAAATGAAAAATGTGCTTCCCTTGTTCGTGGTTTTGCATCTCTGTGGTCATTTCCAGCTCTGTGTGGTTGTTTTGTGTAGCTTTGTGGCTTTTTTGTGTTTCTTCGTGGTTCTTCTGCATCTGCATCTCTGTAGTAATTTGTTTGTGTCTTGGTGGTAATTTTGTGTTTGTTTTGTCTCTTGTGGTCATTTTGTGTCTCTTTTTCTTCATATTGCATCTGTTTGTGTTGGTTTTGTGTCTCTATGTTGTTGTTTTGCATCTTTAGGTGATGGTTCTATGTATCTTTGTTGTAATTTTATTCAGTTAGATGGTTTTCCATCACGTGTTAGTTGTTTTGCATTTATTTGGCGTTATTTTGTTTCTCTATTCAGTAATTGTGCATCTGTTTGTGCTCATTTTGAGTCTCTTTGTTGTAAATGTGTCTTAAAGTGCTTGTTTTGTCTCTTAGCAGTTGTCACGCATCTCGATTGTGTCATTTCTCATTTCCTTGTGGTCGTCCTGTGTGTGTTTCTTGCTGTGTGTGTTCCTCCCCTCTGTCGCTGCACCTGTTTCACCTCAGGCACAACACACTGTGACGTCCGTGTGCACGTGAGGACACACAGTCTTCAGCCTGTTGCTGTATCATCCAGGTCTGATTAAGGGTCAGTGCCGACTCCTCCTAATGACAGTGGTGTAATCAAGGATCCTCTTCATATTGTCTCCTGGCCTCAATCATCTCAACGAGTCCTGAACTGAACCCCTCCAACCACCGTCTATTTTTATTCCCGCAGACAGCAGACCGGGCTGCCAGGGTCGTCATGGTAACAAAGTGCCGTACGGCTGCTTTTGGAATTGAAATGGGCAACCTGGAGTTTGATCTAATCTGGAACACATTGCCTGTCTGGAACCAGGAGGCGAGGGCACTGACAGGCCAATGGCTGCAGAAACCCTGTGTGTGTTCCTGTGTGTGTTCTTGTGTGTGTGTATTTTTATGCCCCAGAGGCTAAGTTCGGTCCCAGATTTGAGTAATTAGTTTTATCCCCCCCCCCTCCTTATTTTCCTCAATTTGACAGAAATCGATTTGTGAAGCCTCACAACGCCTGCCGCTCAGTGTGGATTTTTAAATCTATTATTAATTACAGGCTTAATTTGCACCATCAGGGTGGAGTGATGTGATCAAAGGGCAACGCATCATTCAGGATCCATTAGGTTCCACTGAGCAGCGCGTCGCGACCTTGTGACCTTTAAGCTCAGGGCGGAAACGGATGCTGGAGACAGGTATCACTGATTCACTTTAATCCAGGGAGGGAAACAGAGATGTCACCAAACCCACTTTACACTATAGAGATGACCACAAGATGGCAGTATCTGTCTGTATGTGAAGTGAGTAGTTAACGGTGAACTGATCTACAACTGTACTGCAATACAAGTCAAAGTTCTGTATTTAAAATGGTAGAATCTGATCAAAATGTACTTAAAATGTCGAACAAAAAAGTTATAATTGGCCCTAGACTGATGTTTTATCAGATTATTCATATAAAGCAGATGTTTATTTCTGTTTACGGAGTGAAACTGTGGAATTCTCAGTACAATTATTTCAAAGTATTCATTTTAAGAGACACTAAACCAAACAGCATGAATTTATTGAGCTTATTCTTTTTGCCCTTATTAAACCAGGTATGTATGAAAGTATTACAGTGATAAACCTTCTGTTTGCCACAGACTCGGCTTGAATGTGACGTTACTTGTGTTCTGGGTTGGTTGGATTCAGTCTAAGTATATTTGTTTACATTCACAAAACCTACATATAAAAAGCTTTCCTTCATATTTTATTATGCTCTGATATAAAGAGATGAACTGATCCAGAGACAAAGAGCAGCTCAACTCTGGTTTTTCAACCTGGACATCCAGAAGGATCAGGTTGGTCCAATCATTGCTCAGGATGAAGATGCAACAGTTCAATTAAATCATAATTATTGTTATAATAATAAACACTTCATCCATACCACTTGTATTTTGTGGGAGGTGTGGGAGCTGCAGCCAATCCAAGAGACGGCGAACTCCCAGTACAGGTCACCAGTCCACCGCTGGTCTGACATGTAGAGACACACATTAAAACTTACATTCACACCAACAAGCAAGTTAAGGTCTACAATTAACCTGAGTGTGTTTGGACTGTGAGGAAGAAGAACCTGGAGAAAACACAGAACAGAGAAAAAGGCACATTGTTTATTTAAAACTTCAGTAAAGAACTTAAACTTAACTTATGCATTAATTCAATTAAGTTTGTTTAAATTAAAGTTAACTAATTCTATTGGCAAAATCTAAAAAACGTTTTCAGTGAAGGAAGCGTTACAGCTGCTAACAAATATATGATTATCATTTTTAAAACTACATCAAAACTCTTTTATAAATCAATTATCCAAAGTTCATACACTTAAATTCCAAAGAGGGTTGAAGCTTTGATTGTGATTATGAATGTGTGAGCTTGTGTGTGCGTGTGTGTGTGTGTCTGTGCGTGTGTGTGCGTTGTGCGTGTGTGCAAGACAAAGTGCAGAGGATCTCATGTAATCTCATGTGTTAGCCTTCACACCAGGCGTCGGGAGCCGCCCGTAAAAACCTCTTTCCTCTGCAACTAAACAAAAAGCCAAACACCCGGAGAGGCAACATTCTTTATTACCCTTTGGTATTGATGGAGAGGGTCAGAGAAACGCAGCAGCGCGGTGCCAGGTCGTATAAAAGTGCAGACCCAATGGGTGAAGCAACGTAAATCCTTTAGTCCCTTGTAAATAGCTTTAATACACCCGAGGCGCCAAATCACTTGACCTGCGTTAGCCCTGCCGTTTGGGGGCTTTCTGGCTGACTGAGCAGTGTGGAGCCGGCCCTTCTCCTCCCATTCTCTGGCTGTCAGTCCAGGTAAGAGTCAAGGCCTTATTAGTGACACAGCAGCTCTGCCTGGCTCCAAACCTCCACGGCATCTCCTGGATTTCATCAGCCACTCGGAGCTGTTTCTATTTGTCTAACTAATTAACCTGATTCTGCTTTTGTCCTGAAAGAATCTGGAGTTAACAATACTTTTGAGAATCATTTTGATGGTTATGTAACAGCCTTGTTACAAACTCCCAGTAAAGCCTCAATCGGCATCATAACCTTGGATTATAGTCGGATCCTCTAACCCTCCGGCAAAAGCTCACTTACAAATTTCAACATCGAACAAGAAGAACAGCAAAAGATAAAGCAACCAAAACTTTAGTTATGGCTGAGTTGTCCAATAACAGCAAGGCCAGATTGGCATCTCTCCTGTGTCCTTAAGGTCTCTTTTCAAGTGAAATATGCTCTTATTTTCACGCCCTAATCCTTGGCTTCATGCAAACCGCGCGTAACGCTCGTATTCGCCCATTCTCCCGAAGAGAGGAGGACGACTGGCTGAAGTATCCACAACTGCTGCGATGAACGCGTTGTGGAAACATCGGAGAAGCCAGCGGCGCTGTGTTCGGGTCCATGAGTCCACTGGCACGCAGCTGGTAGACGTCTCCAGGACATCGAGTCACGGGGGTTTGAACCCACGAGTTCAAATATTTCAGCTCGAGCATCAGGCCAGATTGACGAGTTTGGAGAAATGTGACTTTCTCTTGCTCTAGTTGTCTCTTATAGCTTGAGTCCAACATGGTGGACAAGATGGAGGGTTGGGGGTGTTGTATTCAGGCCACTACAGCTTCTCTCTTCCTCGCTCACTGTTCAAATCTCCAATTCAGTCTATTTTTGGCTCCTTGAACTTGGCGATAACTTCTCGCTCTGTGCTTCACAGACGCTGAGCAGTAAGCTCCTGATGCCACTTCGTGGGAGGGACACAGAGACAGAAGCCGAAGTTTCTGTAACAGACACCAGCTCTTTGATCACAGAGGATCCATTTTTCCATTTATGTCTATTTAAGGTCAAAGCAGCGCTGGATCTCCGTGTTTGTGTTGTTGGCCACATAATCTCGGAATGATAACAGCTTAGTGTGACTCTGCACCGTCTTTGGGAACATCCACGAAACGGTGAGTCATGTAACTACCAGGAATTGTGAAATGGTTTTGAGGTGTGTGGTGAATCGATGCCAGTCTCCAATGAGGTGTGCATTATTCACACACACCTCGTGCCCACGATGCATCGAGGGGCTTTTTTTGAGAAATTAAATTTTCGCAGTAGTTTGAGCTCAGTAATGAAAACTGTCTCTCAACCTGAATCTGACAGCCGACGTGCACTTGCTTGGGTTGCAGAGCTGGAGGAGGAGGCGGCCTGAGGGGCTGCAGGCGGCTGCTCCGAGGAAAAAACTCCTGACAAAGCTGCTTTCATCCACAGGGTGGGTGCCGCATGGGAGCTTGACCACTGGAAATAAAGACACAGCATGAGAGAGAATAACCAAGGAGATGCCGTCACAGGCAGTTGTCCCCGGACAGGAGCACACAGCTGTGAGCCATACTCCGGTGCGGTCTAGACGCTGCCGCAGCTTGATGTTAACACACACAAACATGGCTGAGCATCCACGGACTGTACGACTTCTCCGCCGCTGCCAGGGAGAGGCAGCTGCCGTGAGAGGCTCCCGCTCCGTGTGAAGTACTTTAAAGCTACACTGGTTTTTATTCCTTGAAACTGCAGCTCGAAATAGATTTTTCGATTGTGCTCAAACATACAATGAGGTGAATGGCCTGTCTGTCATTGCCACAGCGCACCCTGGAGGCCTGGAACTGTGTTGACTCTGGTGCAACGGGCTGGAACATTACGGCCTGCTTCATAATGTACTTTACGTCACACACCAACAATCAGAGCCAAATAGCTCACATCACGGCAGAGCCATAGAAGACACTGAAGAGGAGGAAAAGGAGGAAGAGGAAAAGAGAAAGACAGCGAGTAAGAATCAGAGTAAGAGGGAATATCGGGAATATTTCACTAGTTGGCGAAAGGTTGCGGGACAGATTCCGACCTGACGTTGTTATTGGACTTTTGCTTGTTGGCTTTGTCTTGTGCTGTTCTGGACATTGAGCAGTGTAAGTGAAGTTGTTGACTTGTTAGCCAAGTTAGCCAAACTAACCCAACATATTTGTGTAAGATCTCTACCTCGTCGTGAACAGTTGTGTGCAGGCGTGGACTGCAGCTTGTATTGATCACAGTGAATTACACATCCCACCTGTAGGGGGAGCTAAGAGCGAATCTTGCACTGTGGCGCTTTAAAGTTATAGCTCCACATGTTTTTAAAACCTAACTCACTTTCAAAAGCTGCATTGAAACAGCCTTGTTGTAACCATTCCTTTTTGAAACGTGAAATAAGCCCTGTTGCCTCACAGGTTTGGTCGGGGGTCTTTCTGTTTGGAGTTTTCATTGTTCTCGTGTCTGCATTGGATTTTCTCTGGGGACGCCGGCTTCCTCCCACAGTCCAAAAACATGCAACTGCTAGAACTTTGGAGATTGGTGTGAATGTGAGCCTCTCTGTACCCCACCTATCGCCCCAATGTCTGCTGGGATTGGCTCTAAGAACCTGAACACCCTCACAGGATGATGGATGGATGGTGGATGGACAGAAGGAACTCTTCAAATTGAACCCCTGAAGTCTAAGTCCGATAGGAGTCCTTTAAGTGTTGAACCACAGCCCCCCTCAATCATGTGCGTTTCCAGATATCAGATCACATGGCCTACACACACCCACCCACCACTCCTCCAGCTCTGCATGGCTGTGAGTCCCGAGCTCGTCTGCATGACATGTTTCAGCGTTGTCCCTGTTGCTGTCTCTGCCTGTGCAGCCGAATGAGGAAACATAGCGGGAGGCGGGGCTGTGCATACCATTATCTCACAAAGCACTCATTACAGGAGCATCTCCCATATCCCCTATACCAGCAGAACATGTCACCTCACGCTCTGAACGCCGCGGCACTCAAACCCAACACGTCTCTGGCACAGGGCTCCACTCCAGCCATGACTCACTTGAGTGAAATGCCTCGATTGTACAGTTGCCAAATTGTGAAGTGAACAGAAATGTATGCGAGGGGTTCTGCCCTCTCTTCCTGTAAGCGGGGTCACCTGCAATCAGAACACAGCGTCACATTTTGCCATCATACATCACATGTACGTATATCTCATTTACTGTAAACACCAGAGCGGTAAAGGTGAGGTCACAGTCTGCGGTGGAGAACATGAAATTACAGCTTCTGTAATTGCTCCAGTTCATTATGGAGGCGCTGCGCCATCGCTCCAACACTGATTAGTGCATAAACACCAGATCCGAGTACTTATCACCACATTATCCTGCTCCGACATTTTGTTGAATGACCTGAGTGCATGTAAACGGGACATGCTTCTTTCATAAGGTAATTACATGTTCCGAGGCTCCGTGTCTGGATCAGTGAAAGTATGAATGCATCTTAGCCTGAGATTTATCCATAGTTGCTCTGTAATTACAGCGTGTCTCATACAAAAGCCCTGCAATACATTACCGTGACATTCATTCCATCATGTCAGGGTTCAAACCTGTGATCGCCCCCGATAAGCAGCCGCAATTAGCAACAGTGTGCTGCTGCAAGGAATGGAAACAATTTAGGAAAGAGTTCCTGGACTTCAGGTAAATTAAATCAAATGTCGTCGGAAGCCCATTAGGTATTTTGTTGGTATATGTCCTGAGTTACTTTATCCTGAAAGCCCGTGTGGGAGTGGTGGCGTCGCAGCGGGGCTCCGGAGAGGTGCGCTCATGTCAGCAGCTGTTTCAGTCCGCTGCTCGGTGTGGAAAGACTCTGTCAGGGCCTACCTAATGGTAATGGTTAGGAGTGGTGATAGCCCAGCGTCTGTGTGCTGGTATCTCAGGGTGGAGGCGACAGTGAAGCTACTATGATGTACCAGGGGAGACGCTTGTATTTCTTAAATATGTCTAATATCTTCCAGATTTCCTCGTCTTGTAAAATTACATTTACACAGTGTTGCGTGACACAAGGTTGTATATCAGTAATATTTATAAAAGGGGGGCACATTAAGGGGCTGTATGAAAATGATTAGGGGGGGAGGAGGTCAGAGAGAGGGAGCTGGTTATGTAAGTTTAATTTTTTAAGGCCTGAGGAGTGTTTTTCTTCATTTTCTCACCTCTTCGAATTTTATTTGAGTAATAAATCCCGGTGACATTCGTAATTATGAAAACAATTAAAATTCAAACCCTGGAACTTTTCTCAGCTCACATATAAATTGTGTGGTTCAGTTGTTTTGATAAAGATGGTGATTCCAAAAGGTTACGGTTAATCCAGACTTTATTATTCTGTCTTTTTGGTTGAGTTTCGTGAACACAATGTCCCATAAACCCTCAAACCTTCATGTTAATGAAGTTGCTAATCCTGTCAATAGAAACTTTTGCTCCGTACTGAAAACTTTATAACAGGAGCTTGACAATTTGTTATGGGACACGGGTGAAACAAACTTTCCTTGTTTCTCTCACTCAGAATGTTCACAGGCTTGTTTTGACGCCATGAACAGTGATTTTCCTGAAACGCTTGTCACAGAGATTCAATCACATTTTAATTTGCTCCTGGATTAAACTAAGATATTCCACTGGATGAAAAAAAGTTCATTCCCCTTGTTTTGCTACCCTACTCTACCCCTCCATATTTAGGGAGGTCCAGACTACACTGTGACTGAAGGGCTGGATGGTCACTACCCCTACATTGTACAGAGAAATGTGACATTTGTCAAGCAACACTACTCCTTCGTTTTGTGCGACTCTGGCTCCAAATGACATCATTAACGCAAGATGGCATCACTCGGATAAACGTGCATCTGTAAAATCGTATATGTGCTGTATTCAATGTCCAGTTTGTGTTAAAATATATAAAGTAAACTCTTGATCATGTTTCATTTTCATTCAGAAGCTCAATGGAATAAATGATGCATAGGAGTTTGCGTTGAATTACAAACGGTATAAGAACAGACATTGACCCTGTTGACCTGTTGATAACAACCAACCAACACAGTCAACTGGTGATGTATTTCACTTTTGTCTGAAACCAGAAGATCCACCTCCACAATTCAAGTTCAGTGTGATTTTACGCCCCGATAAGACTCCAGATGAAGAGTTCAATGGGCTGCTTGCATTCTGAAATGTTGACAGGGTTTAATAAGAACTCTGTGGGGGGTCTTTCTCTCTTAAAAACAAGCTTCAGCTCTCTTCAGCATCCTGATACTTTCTCTACGGTCCCTACGATGTGCAGGGAGGAGAAGTGAGAGATAGGCAGAAAGAGAGGGAGGAAAAAGTGTCAGGGAGAGAGAGAGAGAGAGAGATGGCATCTCAGACAGACTGTCTGGCTGCAGCGGGATCTCCAGCACTCAGCGTCATATGATTCTGGGGTCAGAGGTTATCCCCACTGATGAATATCGGGCCCAAGCCTCGTCTCCCTCACAAAAGAAAGGGAGTTGTTTTCACTCCCCGGGTCTGGAAAGTTTATTTCAGGAATCCGTCCTGCCAGCACGAGACTGTAAACCTGTCTCCAGGCAGAAGAGTTACGTCCGCAAATATTACTTCTTTTTTCTTTCAAGCCTTTTCTATTTTTTTTTGTGAAGGGTTTTTATCAGTTTGCCAAAACATGTAGAGATGCTCTATCTCTCTCACTCTCTCTTGTCCACGTTCATCTGCAGTGGGAGAAAGAAGAAGTTCATCCAGCACGTGTGACTCTTCACCAGGAGAACATACATCCCTAGGATTTGACAGGATTTGGAAGATTATAGTTTGCAGTCTGTCAAGTGTGTGAGAGCACATCTGTGTTTTGTGTTTTTACTTTCAAACTGAAGCCCTCACACCACAATGCATATTATCATTTTACAGCATATTAAGGTGGCAACAAAATCTTGAGAATACACAATAAAAACTAAGATATTTAATTATTTCTTATTAAAAACATAAAACCAAATTTTTGCTTTGCAGTTGATGTTGTTGTTGTTGTGTATCTTTATCCTCATAAATAAAGTAAACTCTATAATGAAGGGTGCGTTTTAAATAACACTGTCAGCGGGATTTCTCCTAAAAGCTCGTGGGAGATTCTCGTTCCCCAGGAGTGACACGAGTGATATATGAGATCACACATGTGAACAAATGGACGGCAGGAGCCTGGACGTTTATGAGCCTCCTGGATCAGTGTCCACCAGGATATATACACAATCGTTTGACAGTCTTGATTTAAGAAAATGAAAAGCCACACCGGCCCTGCCTGCGGTGTGAGACGGGCTGGGGTGACACTCGAGGTGTTTCACAGGGTCACGCTGCAGCAGGAGGAAGAGGAAGGAGGAAGAGGAGCTCGGATGAAGCCTCGTTTCTCAAGGTCCTTAACTCAGACTGTCCGTCGCTGCAGCTCCTCTCTTCAGCCTCTGTCTGAAACTCCTGGTTTTAGCTCCTGTCTCTTTAAGTCCCCCTTCAATATCGGTATAGTGCCATATTGATTAAAGTATACCAGAACCTGAATTGGAGAATAAGTTGTTGTATACAAGTGTAAATACTTATTTTAAGCCGTTTAGCTCCTTACATTGCAAATCAGTGAGTTCTACCTCTTGATCGCCCTCTAGGGGAATTGCAGCCAATTTCAGAGAAGGGGCATTATAAGGAAATGGACAAACTCTGACTATACTATGATATAATAACTATAATATAACCTTGTGCAGTGTCTTGGAGAAATGTATGCAGACCATCACAGTAACTATATAATCAAGTCTCTTGTCACGTATGAGTAACTTTGGCCTGAGACACATCATTCCCTGGATTCACCGTCATCACGGTGAAGTCTTATCTTATCTCCACCATCAACCTCAGACTCACCACACCCTCAGACACGAGCCACCAGCCCTCAGACCAGACCAGCGACTCCTCTGTTTTTATTCCCAGGAGGCTGAGAGCGAGTCGCCTCACCTGAGCCCCCCCCCCACCCCCCTGCTCCATCCTCTGCCATCACGGGGGGAGAGATAATGAGGGAGATTTGCCCTCATTAGTGTCAATGGGGCCATTTAAGGTCTAATCATCCGTCCTATGGAGACGAGCATGGACGTCTGACATGTTTTCCACCACAGATGAGTCTAATGCTGCTGTAACTGGAGACTCGATAAACTGCTCGGTCGAAAACATCTTTAAACGGACAGTTCAACAACGTTTTAGAAATATGATTATACACGCAAATTGATACCACTCTGTATCTGTTGGTATAAGAGTCTGAAACCAGTTAGAAACACCGGTCAAAGGGTAGAAAAATCAGCCGTGATCTTTTACCACGAAGATCCGGACGTGTTGAACACGAAGAATCTGACATTTACAATTAATAAATACTGCGAAAGTGCACGTGAGGTTATTCCCTGATGTTGTGGTTATTTCGTACCATGTCCAACATTGTGGTGGAACACGAACACACAAAGAAACAACGCTTTCCAGCTCTTCCAGGGATCCAGTGGCGTTCAAGGGACTAATGGTATATGAAGTTCCTCCAGCGAGTTCTGGGTTCACCCAGGGGTTTCCTCTTGGTTGGGCATGCCTGGTGAACCACCAACAGAAGGAGCCCAGGAGGCATCCTGATGCTGAAACCACTTCAACTGTCCCCCTCGACGTCTCAACTCCTCACCCTACATCTCAAAGGCTGAGCCCAGATACCCGACCTCGTTCTTTCGGTCTTTAAAAAAGGGAGCTTGTGTCACAAGATCAAGTTGTGACACAAAGTCAGAGTTTACTAAATCCTACTTTCTTCCAATCCAAACCCCAACAGATGGAAAGAGGCTCGCCCCTGTTGTAGCCTAATATCAAATTCCCAGGCACATCAGTGCTAGCAATCTTGTCATTTCAAACAATATCCATTTCCCAAAATGTCAAACTATTCCTCCAACACACACAAACACAGAGGCACACAAGCAGCGTAGGGAGACATGAGAAAAAACAGACGAGACAGATTCCAAATGAGCACAACAGACCCGGGATCTGCGTGCGCAATTGTCCCTAATTATGACAATGATTCAAGGGAGTGCACATTCCAGTGCCTCTTATGGTTTTGCTGCTATGTATCTTGGAGCCTGTGGAGCCATTAACACGATACCAATCTTCCCAATGGCTCCAGTTTGGGCCTCCCCATGGGCTGCTGAATGCAACCTGTCCAACTCAAGGGGAGCTAAACATCCCCCGCCCACCCCCCTCTACACTCACACGTCCCCCCCGCCCCCCCTCCCTCCTGAGGAGGAGGTGGGCATCAGGACAAACAATCAATGCCAATGACAGATCCACGTCAGACGCAGGATAATTATGGGAATGGCGCTCTGAAAGATACCGTGTCATTAAAACCCAGCGTCTCCACTCCAGCTAGAACAGTCTCTTTCCTGGTCACTGTCCATGCTGTGAGGTGTGTGTGTGTGTGTGTGTGTGTGTGTGTGTGTGTGTCTGCTGTGTCAATGTCAAGCTGGACCAGCGTTTCTCTTCTGCCTCCTGTGTCCTCATACAACTCATCTTTGGGTGTAATTGCCCCCCGGGCCGCTGAGTGAACCTGTGGAGGTGCGGAGATGTCGACATGACAGATACACAAGACACAATCTGAGAGGCCGTGCATGACGGAGGGAAATCTAAACTGCGCTTGACAGCTACAATTTGAGAACTAAATTGCTGAGAATACTTACATAGCTGCTGTCTGATTTTGAAACCATTCGCTGTGAATGGGAGATTATTCAGCGGGAGACTTGACACGTTGAGTTTGCCTGAGTTGCAGGAGAGTGCACAGGTATATTATGATGTCCTGCAGGCACTGTTTAAGGATGTGATCAGTGTTTGTGCTTCTCTGCGTCGTCTAGGCCGTAATTAAGTCGCTGCGGAAAACAATAAATCACGTAGAGGCAAAAAAACACCCAGACACAAATGTGGATTAATATCTGTCTCTTTCCATTTGTAACACAATAACAAATCAAGGAGATTGGCAGAGATCACACACCAACACCCTCTGAGCCTCAAGTCAACAATAACTACATATTTGTCTGCTTTTTGGAATTTATAGAAATGTGGTAGGAAAAACAACTTGTAAAATGTATACAAAGAACAAATCAAAGCTTAAAAAAACAAAGTGTTGTCAAGCTTGTTGAGTTTAGCCTTCAACATCTCAATGGAGGAGTCACCAGTAAAGACTGACTGGTGTAGCTAGAAGGTTCCTCGAATCTTCCACTGCCACTTTAGTTTCTGCCTCTAATAGAGTAAATATGTTTTAATGAGGTAAACCAAACATTGAAATGGATAAATAGCTTTCAATACGATACTTCTCAACTCCACTAAACCCAGTTTCAGACATGAACGTGTGAACACATCAATAGAGAAAATCTGTGGACGTCTAAGAGGAGAAAAACACTGGTGAATGCTCATATCACCAAAAGTTCTTGAATCTCGTTTTCTTTCCAAGTTAACATTCGGCGTCTTCTACACCTATGACGTCTCTTTTTCATCCTGATATGTATGTATATTAGTTTTGTTTTCATCCGTTGCATGTTAGACACGTCATCACTGTGTCCACTCGCCCTCAGTGAATTCTCCTCCTGTGTTCAGTCTCCAGAGTTTCAGGTGCTGCTCCAGAGAATGTCCCAAGTGCATGTCTGAACGCAGCTTTAGTGTTTGTGCATCCACCAGAGTGGAAATTAATGAAACATTTAATGTTGTTAGCTGAGGTGGAAAAGCAAACTGCAATGGAAGAAAGTGAAAAGCTGCAGAGCAACAAATGCACGCTATAATTATGTTGCAATATGGCAGACTTTATAAATCAGTTATAAGCTCATGTCAAAGTTGCTCATTCTCTTCCTATTCTCCAAAAGTGCATAACTACAACGATCTCTCATAAAGAGTCGTAAAGAGGGGTTTTTTCTCCACTACCTGGCAACTAAAATGTCGTCCTTATCAGTATAAAAGGCTCCTGATTACGAAGTGGCACCAGGATGAATGTTACATATTATATTCATATGAAAACCAGCAAGTAATGAGTTCCAGTGCATTTATCTTTCATCTGCTCCTCAGGAGACACGAGGGGACGGGGACAGTATCACAGCAACAGGTTTGTTTAGCGCCGCCTCGGTATCAGCAGGACTCGGACTGCCGGGCTCTGTTTGGAGTAACTTAGGCTGCTGTGAAAAAATCTGAGGCATGCTAAAAACATAATATACAGGAGCCTGGCATCCCTAAGAGAGAGTCTCGCTGTCTGTTCCTCTCTGCAGGTAGCCATGTTTGGAAGTGCTGACAAACAGAGAAGAAAGACAGAATGCATGCTGGGGTCCGGGGCCGGTGGCTGGCCCTTCGCCAAAATGTCATGTCCTCCTCATATTTGTGCTCCAACTATGGTCACCCTGTAAATCCAAGCCTGTTTGCAGATATCTGGAGTAAAAACGCCAATTTGGACTGATTTTAATTGTGCAAATTTGCCAACACATGCACATATTCCGTGCTGTTCTCTCTTTGTTTCTGAGGATTCCTGCACAAAGGATGATTTGCTTAGAGCCATCAGCCAATGAGTCAGTCACTAAGGTAGAGGAGTCTCGTAATTAAGGCCTCATTAAAGCTGCACAGCTCAACTATGTTGGTTTACAGGCAGAGAGAAACCTCGCAGATTCACAATGGGCCTATTCATAATAGCTCATGTCTCCGAAGGGAAAGAGAAAAAGCAGTTGCTCTTAGCATTTGGGCAGATGTAATTGCAATCACTCAGCTTGTCTGATGCTGATAATGGGGTGATGGGAAATTCCTGTCAGAGTCGTGGCGCAGGGTGGTTTCACAACCACTTTGGCAGGCTCTGTGTTCCACTGCAGGGCAGCGAATGCGTTACGGCATGCTCACATAGCTGTCATTAAACACATTTTGAAAAAAAACACATAAGACAATCAAAACTCACAAGTGTGTGGCATTCTCTCGCTTCTTGAGCAACGAAAAGGCAAATATTATTTGAAACATGTGTCGTCTGTCATCCCTGCCCAGTTAAACATGTTGAAAGACGACGGCTCGTGAAAAAAAAAGGAAAAGCTCCCAGTTACCCAATATACACGATAAATTCAGGCTGTTTTCAACATCTTTATTTTGATTTTGTCATTTTCATAACATGTCTTTTCACTGGTAGTAAATAGATGTGGAGGAATAGGAGGAAATTACCTAAATCTGTCGGGCATTTATTTAAAAAATGAAAGATGTTTGTTTTATACAATTTGGGGAGTTCTCTGCTTTTCAGCGAGCAGCTCATTCCCCTCTGAACGATTCTGCTACGGTAGGTGGCTGAAATAGCACATGGGTGCAACGTTCTTGTGGTCGGCTCTCGGGTACAGTATGTGACACTTGGCATCTCAGCAATGCTTCCATGAGAAGCCTCTATTATGAGGCATTCATGCAATGATGCTAACAAGCTAATTTCCCTGGCTGGACAAGCGTCCGAGCCATAAAGTCTGAGCCCTTATTAGAGCCTTGTTATTAAAGCCTTCTGATACCGACCGAGGAGCACTATACTGATATTAAAGAGCAGCAAGATTTATCTGCTGCTTGACGGACCATAACTATTCAGTTTTAATTAAAGTGGAAACATAAGGGACTTTAAAATACACTTTAAAATATAGGGCTAAGTAATAGGCATTTGATTCGGTTCCCTGAACAAATATGATTCAATCTTTCGTCATGTTTTACAGTTGTTTTCAATCCGCTAGTGTCAGCAAAGGTTAAGAAATGTAAAGTCTTGTCCTGCATAGAATATTTTGATAAATAAATTAGATATGTAGGAAATATAGAAAACTCTGATAATAGAAAGTGGAGTAGACATTAGACAGGTTGTGATTATGATGATCATTAGGGGTTTTCATCGGTAAGCATCACCATCATGTGCAGAGACCAAATAGCAACGTTTCTGAAGAGTTTAATTTGAAATTACAGAATATAATGGGTAATAAAAAAATAGCAAAGACATATAATTTTCTTCTCGTAATAATCTGGGGTCTCAACTGTCCCCAGGAGCGTAAATCAACACACGACTGATACATTTTCTCAAACATAAATACCATATCAAATTTCAACTGCTTTCCAATGTTACTGGTACATCAGTTATGATAAATTACAAACATCTTAATGTTAAGAAAAGAATAAGATACAGTTTAATAAATGACAACAGAGAAAGTACTGTCAGGAGAAGCTTGAGTTGTTCTCTTACAGCTGTTTAACAGTCAAAAAGGTGAATGCGGATCGAAACTACACATTTTAACTAAAGGTGTATTCACATCATCCTGGAAAAACAGCTTTGGTGGAAATGTCAGTGGTGTAGCGGCTGGAACCGAAAGTTCACATGTTGAACTTGCTGAGCTGCACTGATCTTTACTGCTGGTTGAAAATGAAAGATTGAGGAGCTTCTAATCACTTGTGGTTTCTGTACTTCCAGAAATTTGCAATAAAACACTGGTCTCATAACAAGCCCAGACAAAAAGATGTTACCTTAGAGGAATATAACCGCAGATGCAGCTAAAAGTTTGTTACAAAAACACTGCTATATACATTTATCCTCTGTTAGCAGCATTACAATTGCAGCTTAGGTGGCACCAGACTGTAAATAAAGACGAACAACATGTCTCCACTTTCTTCCCACTGTACGAATGAAGCCAAAATACCACAGATCTACCGAAAACAATAGAAACAATCTTTAGAAATCGTCCTTTTTGCTAACTTTCTAACTGACCTATAATACAGCCAGCCACCAGGGGGCGATCAAGATGTTTTGGCTTCACTATTGGTAGCTGTCCTGTCATCCATCTTTAAGTAGGATCTGAGGCAAGAGCCTTGTTTTCCACTGTAATGTGATTACGGCATACAAGCTAACAGCCCTGCTAGCAGCTTCACGAGGTTGAACTTGATAAAACAGTTCTTTGAGCTAAATGTAACGTCAGACAAATGCTAACACGCTGTGTCTCAATTCAGGGGGTTGCATTCTTTGTAGACTTTCCCATTTCCAAGGCTCCTTCAAATTCCGTCTTTTCATCCTCGAGAAACAATGACTCCAAGAGGCGGGAAACTCTTCCCGGCCGAACCTAGCTCAGGATTAATTGTGCTTCGGTGACTAAACATTTTTCAAAGAGGTAATGGCAGCTCATCAATGAAAGCCCCTGTAGACCAGACCGTCTCCTTTCGGTTGGGTTTACGGTCTCTGTGGCCCGGATAGACTGTGTCCTCCAAATGATGCAACCCCTCAAGTGAGACATAGCTGACGTTAACCATTGTACCATCTCATTTTTTAGCATGTTGGCTAACATATCGTTATAATTCCTCTTTGAAGGAAACGTGAACATGGAAATCCTCCTAATACACGAGATACTTCACTCCTAACCACGATTGTGATGGCGAGGCTAAATGAAAAGTCAGCATGTCACCGTACCCAGTAGGATGCATCCTCTGGAAACTGTGAACATCTGTACAAAGCCTAACTTCAATTCCTCGTATACATGTTGAGCCATTTCGGTCTGGACCAAAATGGCGGAGCAACCGAATGGCGACGCTGCTAACGTTGCTAAATATGCAGTGATAGCTATGTTACAGAAATGTGTAATTACATATGTGAGCTATAACTTATTTAAGACCACATTCTGTTGGTGGGGCATATTTCCATTGTCCAGTGTACTCACAGAGTCTATGTACTATATAACTTAAATGTAAAATTGAACCCATGTTAATAATAAGTATGGTTCATGTGTGTGTTTACAAGAGAAAACATTGACATGTCAGTATACACAAACGTTCATGTTCCCCATGTCATCTACACCGAGAACACAAGAAACATGGATTTTTGGTTTGGGCTACTGCAAAGGCGTTGACAACAACCATGACAAATATACCGTGACAGATTCACTGCTTTATATACAGGTTATTTTAATGGTGAAGCACTGGGCGACCAAGTTCCTCAGGGGAGTTGCAGTGCACCGTAGAAAACTCAGTCCTCGAGTCCTCCACATTGTCCTTCAACATCCGACGAGCAGTCAAGTCAGTGTCGGCCTCTCCTCCTTCAGACCTTGTGACGTTGCTCAAAATCAATCCGTGGAAATTAGAAAAGTAATGGGGCGGCGGTGGATGGGTTGGACGGTGCCCCGTTCATGGTGGGATGGGGGGGAGAGAGGCTATACGCCAAGCAGCATGCCCATGAAATCGGAACCGTTCTGTATTGTTATGGAGGCTCCGGCTGCATTGTCCACGAATATGGAGGTGTACTGCCCGGCCTGCAGAGGAAACACAAACAACACTGAAGCAGCAGGAACCCAGATATGTTCTGTTCCTGTGTCTGTTGGGAGTGTTTCTCACCTGAAGCTCCAGCAGCCCGTGAACGCTCACCGTGAAGATCTTACTGTTACTCTCGAGTCCAACAATCATCTCCAGTGAGCTGCAGTCAAAATAAAAACAACAATTCATGATGAAGAGTGCGAACGTGTAAAATATTGACAGTCATTAGAACCTTGTTATATAATTGACATTATTTGGAAATCCACATATTTGCTTTCTTGCGGAGAAGTAGGTGAGAAGTTGGCAAGTGTTAAAGAATTGCTGGATGAGAGCTAGAGATGCTACTTGAACTGAGGCTGTGTCAGGACTTTGGTCAATAATAAACCAGGCAGGTTGTTCCCTTCTACTTCTAGTCTTTAAGCTAAGTCACTGGAAGTAGCTTTGTTGTTAGCATCTATTAGGGACGGGCAATCGGTAATTATAGTGATAGTTATTTTCATCAATATCAATATATCGCTTATGCATTGTGCAAGTACAGTGAAAAGGTAGGACACTTAATCTTAATGGAGTTTGCTTGGTGGTCCCGTATCGGCGTGGGTTTCTTCAGGGTACCCACAGTCCAAAAGACATGCAGAACTGGATAAGATCAATTGAAGATCTGTGAATGGTTGTTTGTCTCAATTTGTCCCTTCAATACGCTGACGACATGTCCAGGGTGCCTAGTGTCAAGACGTACATAACTCCCAAAGTTTCCTTCCAGAGCTGGTGCCAATCCCAGCTGGCTTCAGGCGAGAGGTTGGGTACGTCCCTGGCAGATTGTCATCGTATCGCTGGACCAACATGGAGGCAAAAGACCGTTCACACTCATGTGGAGGGATCCCTTTCGGCCATGTCCCCAAACCCCAGCGTAAAAACATCTGAATGGTATCAATATCCTCATCTGAGCAAAAAAGCGAAAAAGAAGCGCACGCCCAGAACTTTTCCTTTACCCACTCGGTGCCCTCAGAGTCTGTAACGTCACTGCAGGCTTCAACCGCACAGTGAGAACTCTGGCTCCCGTTAAGTGGAAAACACTACAATTTTTATGGCAAATCAATCATGTTTGTCTTTGCTCTAACTGCCGTCACAATGAGCCTCATTTCACATTCTCTGAATTTTCATGTGTGGGAGAGCGAGACTGGCTGGGGCTTTCGAATCCCGGAAAACTCTTCTGGGTTAGGTAACACATCATAATAGTATTATTTATATGTTCTCCTCATTGTACCACACTGGACGGGAGGCCGCGGAGCGCTGCACAGTCTGTGGGAGACTTTAGGGAGCAATTCATTTCAGCAATTTCCTCCTGACTTTATGTAAATAGAAATTTGGAAATATTGGAAAGAACTCAGAAGCTTTCCCAACTGGATTTGTAATATTTCGCCCGCAGCATCTGATACTTGATTATCTGCCTCCCACGTCCTGCTCGTCACGTCTGTGGCTGCCGAACGCTACAGGCTGCGAGGTCAAAGGTGAGACTATAAAGATTAGTTAGGCGACAGGGACGAGGGACATTTCCTATAAAGACCCCACTCTGGTTTTATACAGGAAATGCCAAACTGGCTCCACACAAACTGTAACAGACAACACCTTTAACAGCTCGTAAATACTGGTGAAAGTCAGAGGCAGCATTAAACACCAATAAATATATCACTGTTGCAAGGGGAATAGTAAACAACTGTCAAAAGAGGAATGTCAAGAACTCAAAGAGCAGTGAGATTAATAACTTCCCAGTATACATGACGATAGAATGATGTTAGTGTGTGTTTGATTTGGATCCAACATGTTTTCAAACTGGACTGAGTACCCACGTGTATCTGTGGCAGAGGGACTCGATGCAGATCAGCACCCGGACGTTGTCTCTGGCCTTCAGCTGACTCTTGCTCCTCTTCACCTCGTTGTGGTCTGTAATTGATCGCATAAAAAATAAAAAAATAAGTGGCTTACCCCTCGGCTCCCAAAAACAGAAAAACATTCAAGCAGCCAAAGCGAATACGATCTAAAAATGTACAAGCCTCAACATTCTGTGTTGTAATCAAACCCCTGTGGTCGGGATTCTTTCAGCTGCTGTCGTTCAATGTACATTCTGAAATTACCGAATTATCTTCACACACACACACACAAGGGATTCACGGGAATGATGTAGAATCTCATTTTCATCTCATTGACTTAAACGTCTCTGTTTACTGTTCTGGCTCCTGCAGCTGTATCAGTGATCTTTAAAGTCTGTGCTAATGGAAATTTGATATTTGCCACAACTTGTTATTCACAGTGAAAACATTCAGCTGCTGAAACACAGAGTGGCTTCTGTTGTGAAGCAGTTAGAGTATCTACAAAAACAGGCATTTTCCTAATTGGCCTAAATGAGCAGATTAATGAAGATAGTGACCGACTTCTTTATCTATCTAATAATTACAAGAAATCTCTGTTTGTCTCATATCTCAAGAGACCTTCATCTTATTGGATTCACACTTGGTATTTGTGTAGTTAAGGGCCCGAGGAAGTACTCTTCTAAATATGAATCAACTTTAAATAAACAGGCGACCAGTTCTCTATAGCAGCAGCGACTGGGACTCATCAACACAAGTGACATTGTTGATGGTGACGAAATTGGATTCAAAACAATCGGAGCCTTTATGGAAACTTGAAAATCGCGACTACAACTACTGATGTTACAAACAGCCCCGTCTTTCCTTGTGTCATCCATTTATTAATAACAAGGATAAGAAAAACATTTACCAATGTGGACGTTAGCAGAGAACTGGTAGATCCCTGTGATGGGAGCTGTGAACCTCCCAGTGGACTGGTCCATTCCTGAACCTCTGAGGAAGGCTCCTTTAGCAGGCGGCTGAAAGCACAGAGAAATCTGAATTAAAGTTTAAATCTTCTGGAAACAAGCCATCGGTCGCTCCTGTACACTTCTTCTCTGGGAGCTTTTAACAAAAGTTCAGCAGCGTAACACTGTAATGGAGACTAGTGCCTTGCTCATGAGCATTTCAAGCAGGCCTATTTGAAACAAGTCCCTGAATACAACAGGAGATCCTCTGCAGGATTCACTATGAGCGAATGGACGTGTGGACGTGATTCTACCACGAGACAAAACTCCAAAATCGAACACATAAAAAGAATACAGATGAAAAGCGAAGCCAGCCAGGGTGTCAAGAGAGCTTTAGGTAATAAGCCGTAAACAAAAACACATGATCTCTGCAGCAGAATTAAAACACTCGTCCTGTGTTTCATGTGTTTCATGTGTGAAAGGCAAACTCCAGAGAAAGTCTGGAGCCCATTATAAATAAACTTTCTCCTGAGTTCATGTCTGAAATCGGCTCAAGGTTGGATATCTGCAACCCTGACAATGCCAAGAGGGGAGTAAACAAGGGAGGGGATTGAGGAAGGCTGTGCTCTTTACCAACCTCACCATAGATCATTTATATTGTAAAGATATGCAGATACATTTTGTGCTGTTTCACTCTCTGACCACGAATGCCTCACTTTTAATCCTGCTGCCTCCAGATATTCAAAAATAACTTGGTAGTAACACTTCTCCGCCAACACAGCGCTTCATTAAGATGTTAAATTGTTTGGCAGAGCCTGGTACTCCCCAGCCTCGTCAGCCCATCCCAACAAGGCATAGTTCTTCCACTACAGCATGCTGTTTCTAACAGTGTCTATTTCTGTCCTCTCTGCACTTTATTCCAAGTCTCAGACAGAGTGCCTTTTGTATGCCGCCCAGAGAGTGATGTGTAGGATTGAAAAAGTAGATATTTCTGACCAAAGAGCTGAGTCTGAGTCCCGGAGTGGCACTGCATGCTTTCGCCAGTGCCAGTTACCAGCGAGGGATGATCTGCTCGTAATCCCCCCCGCATGCACACTAAAGCAATGATTTCCAAACAGTCACTCTTTCACAAACATTTAACACAGGGAAGCAAATGGGTCAGAAACAAACGGAGGAGGATCGGCCAAAACTTTAGAGCAAGGCTGAAGCAGTTCATAAACATTTACTCGGTTTCAAACAAACATACTGTCTGAAAGTTCTGGAGCTCCACCAGCGTCTTCTTGTCCACCACCACAGGCCCCTTGAGCTTGCAGTGGAAAGCCTCCTCTATTCGCCGGTAGGGGGTCATCCCCTCCAGGTTGAGGAGGGCTGTAGGGAGCTGGCTTGGGCTGGTCTGTCTGTCCAGTGCTGCTGTCCTCCTCTCTGTAGCCTCTGGTAGAAACACACCCCGGCTATTACAGCAACAGACTGGGGTAACTTTGACTTTCAAACATAACTACCATGATAATGTGATGAAATACCAATAAATGGACGTTACAGTGGGGATGTATAGATGTGCATAGATATCGGTTAATAACCTTTTCGCCCAAAGAGGAGCTGGAAAGTGTCTGGGCTTGTACCTTTAATCATCTCCTTGAACTCCTGGAGAAGAACTTCCTGGGTCACTTCGGCCCCAGGAGAGCCAGGAGGTCCCTGAGGGCCGGGAGGACCTGGAGGACCAGGTGGGCCCGGCTAGTGACAGACAGACAGACAGAACAATGCGTCAAACTCAAGCTGAAAAATATATTATAAGAAAAAGCAACATCTAATGTGTTTTACAGTGCATATTCTGGATTTACCAGGGGACGTTTGCGTTTGCGACACTTTCCAGGGAAGTTGCCAACAGGTCGTTTGACAAAGTCCATCCATGATCCCAGTGGGTCGACTCTCTGGTGTTCAGAAGCCTGCTGCAGAAAAAGAGACAGTGAGAAGAGTACCTCCATGAATTGTTCAGCCAACAGCATTAAATAACGATTATACCTTGTAATAGACTTGTTTCTTTTTTAATGTCGTGTTTTTATCATTTTCTTTTCACCTTTTCTTTTACCTGTTTATATATTTTTATTGTGAAATTATTGCTTTTTTGTGTTAAGTGTGTTATACGCTCTATATTTAGTTATATAATTGAACGCTTCTTTGTTTCCGACCATACAAACGTGTTGGTCTGGCCTCAAGGTCACGTTGCATCCTGCTGATTGGTATTTCTCTTATATTTACATTTCTTGCTTTGTAAACTCTGTTCTCTGTTTTTAAAAGTGTATTATTACTATCATTTTCATGAAAACTACAGTCTAATTAATATTGATATAGGTGAATACACTGTATGTTAATCAGTAATTACAACAACCTTTTAAAAAGGGCAGTTTACCAGTTTAGTCGTGTGTTTCATGTTGAATGTTTAAAACACGATGTGTCATTATTTCTCCCTTTAAACCATCAGTGGAAAATGTTCACCAAAGATACAGTTAAATGGTGCCAGACACCGAGGAAGGTCGAACAGGGAAAAAAAACAACCTCTTTTTCTTTTTACTGGTTGCTCCTCGAGGAGAACTGGTCCAAGTTTAGTCACCATTCTTCCCTGAAAAGCTTCACTTTAATCCACTCAGGTGCCACGTCACTTCTCATTCGCCCAAATATGCCCGGATTCATGTAAACAAACCTGGTCAAGGGGTTTTTGGTTTTTCAGCACATGAAAATTTCCATGAGCGCTCCGGTGAAAAATGAGTGGTGTGATGTAGATTCTGTGGATCGCAGACCTCAATTACTGTAGTTTTGTAACAACATGTCAAAAAGGCCAAAACTTTCTCCTCCATCCATTTCTTTTATTAATACTACCAGTGTGACTAATGTTATGATGGAAAATCTCATAAACAAGATAACAAAAGTATACCCAGTATGTATACAAGTCTGAGTTATGATTTAAGATCGTTTCCAAAGCCGTACGTACGCTCGATCTCCTTATCTGAAATAACTGGTGTATAATAAATCACTGCATACGAGACTGGGATCTCTCACGGAGATAAGACACAAACTCCCGGAAGCCACGTTTTTGAATGCGTAATACCGCAAGTGGCATGTTTTCCTTTACGGTAAATCGTGAGGCTGAACGGATTCCAATTACAGTGAAGGTTGAATTCTACCCGAACCCTTTCCCCGAATGTCAAGTGCCTTGGGTTGAGATAGAGGAGCAGATAACGACGGGCCGTGGAGGTGAGCTGCCTGAAATGGAATTTGTTTAGGTTTGGCGGAGGGACACGGATCACTTATCTTGCAAAACCAACATGCCCCTCTCTCCACTTTTAAAGACTTTCCTCTCGTTCCACCACAACAAAGTGACTCCCTGTTTGTCTTTTCAATCTGCTGGAATCAAGGACAGTTTCTTTTGGGGATTTTTACGTATATATATATATTTGGGATTTAGCAGCCGTCTCGTTCTCTCTGTGACTTTCACTTCTGTTCGACAGCAGAGAAAATAAATAACTGTGTCGGCTGCATGTTGGATCCTTCTCTGTTTGTGTTGTGCTTCCGAGGCTTGGAGGCAGATGAAAGCGAGAATGATTCGGTTAAGACAAGAATCCTCGTTCGCTACTCTGTTCAGTTTCCATGTGACTGTTGGCTAATTGGATTATTCCATTGCATTTTCCATTTTTTAAATATCTATTTACATATTAGAAATAAAGAAAAAGCACTTAAACCTACAAAAACAGTTTTTTCTGTGACTCGGAGGCATCGGAGAGAAGCTGTTAACACAACATCAACATTTCATCACCTTTTTTTTTACGTTTGACATGGTGATGATGCTTATTTACACTCCCAGTTAAATAAGCACAACATTAAGGCTTGTGGAGCAACACTATCATTCATTTAGAGTCATGTGTGTGTTCACCTGGCAAATATATTCACTCTTTTAGCTCAGTTTGAGTCTCCACCAAGTGCTGAGGGAAATCAGTTGATCTGTAGATGATAATGTTAACTTGTCTGTATAAATGTATATATATAACATATATATATTGTCAGGTATATTCTGTTGTTGCAATAGTTGATATTGAGCTGAATTTCACACCTTTTATTTTGAAAAATTTTGAACTTGGACCTAACACCAGTTCAGTAAATCCTTCTAACTTGTATATAAGCCACGTGTGAACGGTAATGAATCAAATTCAGTTTCATTTCATGAAAACATTCATCTTCACTGCAGATAAACCAGGTAGGATGAACACAAAGTTTTCTAACTTCACACTTCATGAGCTCTGAGGACGACTCACTAATAACCATCAATAATCCAGAAGTAGCATCAACACAGGACAAGAGAACACAACATTACAAACAGGCAGGTTAACAGCGCCCACTGCACAACAACTGAAGTGTATAAATAATAATTTGTGACTTTAATTTATGGGACGTTATATCATCTGAGGCATCATAGGTCCAAATTTCCAACTAACCAACATTTACATCAACGTCTAAGTCAAAATTACAATGAGGACACTCTGAAAGCTCCAAAATATCCAACCTGGAAAAGCCAAAGCTCATTGTTCAGTACGATTAAACTCAAGTTTTACGCCTAAAGTGTTGTTTTGTGTTGTTGTGCACTGTGTTTTAAACTCTCACAACTCTGCCATGATACAATGGTAACGTGTCGTCTGATCCTGATCTTAACAACAGGAATCTTTCCCACCTCCAGCATCCAGACGACAGTAACTAAACGTGTTGTTTTTTCCATGTCAGCTTTCGTGGGGATTAAACCAAACGAGATATGACATGTTAATTACTGAGTTTTTTAAGGTGTTGGCAGGCAGACGGGGCCGGGCGAGCTGTCTACTGTCAATCTGTCTCAAATGGCTCCGCAAAGAAAGTGAAAAAAAGAATACTGTCCAAAATGTCATGCTATTCTTTTCTTTTACAAGTTCTCTAAGCTTCAGGGAATATTATGAAAGGGGTTTGTGTTGTGGGCTGGAGAAGTATTCCACGCCTGTGGCAGTCTGAGTATGTTTCCACTGGGAATAATAGTAACAGCGTGAATCATCAGCTGAGACGGCTCGACTCGATCCAAAAGCCGCTTCGACAGCCAGTGGCCGCTGTTCCCAAAAAAGTGAGAACTCGACATTTACCCTGTTTATGTTAAAGATCATTGTCTTAATGTTCCAGAGCAGTTCGGCCCACACATGTGGATTATAATTACACACCTTAGCGCTTCGTAATAATAAAAAAGACGAACTATCGCTGCCAGGAAATCAGCCGTACGCTGAGCTTGTTATCCCCTTTAATACTCAGCATTGTAATTAAACCATTAAAAACCTTGCCCTGCAGGATTGTCTGTGCTCTGGGAAGAAAAGGCTACGAGCAAGGTAATTATTACCTTCATATCTGAGCTGAAAAATAACAGCAATTCACTGTGTAAATAATTGAATCATCAGCTTAAGAAATGCTCGGGCTCTTTTCACTTGGACGGATCGTGTTCTCTGCTCCGGCGTCTGCGCTGTCAGAGCATAACGTACAAAGTGACAGCTGGGACGGTCCGTGCAACTTGCCAAAAGAAAATTGTGATTCATTGTGTGCAGGTGAGTCTCCGTCTCGGCCGAGCACTTCAAAGAGTCCGCACACGCAGACATGAAAACCATATTGCTCGATGACACAGAAAGACCTGTCAGGGGCGTTCAATCATTCACTGGCTGCTATCGACTGTGGCGTGAAGTAAACTATGGATTCCGTGGCGTCGCTCTGCAGCAGCATGTACAAGCATTGAACAAAGTGGGGAGGGAGCAGATCCAGGTATCAGTCTGAGGGTTGATGAAGAACACCGGGGCCCCGGCTTTGATCCCCGCTGATGTGAGAGTGCCTCAAAGTGGCCTCGTCTGTCAGCGGGCGGCAGCGCACGCCTCTTACAGCGCGGACCGTGTCAGGCCGTCTGTCGAAAGGTGAGAAACTCTAAATCTTCCAGTCCTGTGTTTATCCTCAGTGATGGGGGGGGCTGTAAATCATCACACGCCGCTGATGCTCAGACTTTAAGAATGTGATGCACTGGGTTCACTGGTGGAAGATTCAGATCCTTCACTTCAGGCAAAGTCCCAATACAAGAATGTTACTCCAATAAAAGTCCTGCATTCAACAATATGTTTCTCATATTCCTTTTGTTGCAGAGAGATTGAATTATCTCATCTGATCATTTGTTTTGAGTTAACATACTTCTGCAATAGTAAAAATGTCAAGTTGTCCTCGTGTCTTTGTACAGATTAAACAAACCTTGTTCACCTTTGACCTCAGTCAGGTCAGATGTTTCTGATCGCCTCCAGTCCCAAGGCTACGCTTACTAGCTCTATACACTCAGAAATGTACTTATAATGTTGCTATACATGTATAGGCACAGTTATAAGTACTTGATGCAATATTAATAGCCTTTATATTACTTATTACTAGATTTATAGCTCTAATGCACAAAAGAAAGCAAAAAGAAGAGAAGGGACTGACAGAAGATACCGAAGTCGCCTTGCAACTTAAAGGAGGTTTGGTGTTATAAATAATTATTCTCAGAACTGTGCAATGACTCGCAGTGCCAGCAGGGGGAGAAATATGATCTGCACTGTAGCTGTAAATTAATCTGAGGCTACTGCCGCGTCCCATTTCATCTCGGAGCTGGTTAGCTGGATAACGTTATAATTGTTCTGGTGCAACTGGAACTTTATCAACTCGGGTTAATGCCTGTTGTTTTCTTCCAGAAGGAGGTCATGTGATAAGGACCCTGACGAATCAGCGAAGGCTATGTCATGAACAAAAGACCCAATCAGCAAGTGGTCATGAGAGCCTATGTAGATAATTGCCTAGCGTCTCCATTTCTGCCCGTCCAGACTGAAATGCAGCCCCGGAGTTTTCAAACTGAAACAGGACCAGCAGCGTTTAATCCGTTTATTATATCATTTCTTTTCTAACTTAAACTGAGACTCCCTACATCTTTTAGACTAGAAGTATTAGTAACATCAAATGGAAAGCACACGTACCTCAAATCATACAAAGAGCAGCATTTGAGTAGATATCGTTTATCACTTTCCACCGCTGAACTTGTTTAGTACCGACAATAAACGTGAACACAGGATGTTTTATTATCCTACAGCCCCGCGTGTGTTTGGATCAATTACCGAATCAGTTGTAATCAAAGCTGATCTTTCCCAGGAGCACAGGAGACTTTATTACCCTCCAAAAGATTGATTTGCGTCTGCGTGAATAATCCTTTCAGGTGCACCGCTCTCAGCATGTTTGTCATGTAGTTTGGGGAAAATTAGGTTGAATTTATTCGAAGCAATAAAACTGGGAAAATATTTCCCTGGGGCACCATGCCACCAAAAACACAAACACAACTGTTAAAACATGTCTCTGGGGCTGCAACCAGAGACGGAAACTCTACTCCGCGGCAGCCGGCTCCTGGATTCTTCCATGTGTACAGTGGAACTTGTTTTCTTTGACGTGTTATCTGCTTTTCAACCTGTTCGTGCGCACGAGATGACACGAAACCACGCGCTGCTGATAACAATGTTGCACAGGCAGGTTTGAGGTTGGACAGGATGACAGAGAGTTCTTCTCTAATCTCTTGTTTTTACATATCACTGTGCTGCTCCCTGTGCAGTCGTCCATGCATGGGTGGACGGGTCGGACGCTGGGCCCATCCCACCCCAGGAGGCAGGCATCCCCGGGCTGTGTGGGCCGAGGGGATCCTGGTAACCTGCGTGCATCCCAGCCGTCATGTCTCCACCCCTGTGTTCCTACAGAAACAAACTGCCTTGAGGATTTATCGCCAAAGAGCTAAATACAGTGAGGCATGCAATGTTGACTCTGTTCCCTTCTCACTGTGTTATTACTCAATTGGCAAGCACCGTGTGCAAAACATAATTACTCCACCGCACCATTAATTCAGCAAATGCAGCAGGAACACCAGTTGGACGTGTAGCTGAGACGCAGTCATAAAACCATATAGCTGAGCCGGATTTTAAGTTGCTGTTTCTCAACTTTCCTGTTGCCTAAACAAAGTTGTCTATGTGTTTATCGTGTGCGAGGGAAAGTGAGTGAATGTGTGTTTTTGCTGAAGAAACTGAGAGAGAGACAATCTTGGCTCGGCCTGGATACGAGAGGGCGATACGAGCTGATTGCTTTGATCGCCGTGTCACATCTGTTATGTGAACAAATTATAGCTTTGAAATCGGAGCGAGTGCTCATTTTCCCTGTGGTAGGTAGAATGAGCTGTTGACAAGCACCAGTGATCCAGTTCCATCTCAGGCCCAGCTCTGCCCCATGGCCTGACTAGCAGGCTCGACGTGAGAGGAGGGAAATCATTAGTTACTCCTCAGTCATTTCTGATTTCATTAAAGGGGAAGACAATATGTTTTTGTTTTTTTTGCTGAGAGAAAATTGATGCCCCTCTCGTGCTAGTACAGTAAACATGAAAATGTTTTTAATCTTAGCTTAGCATAAATACTGAGGAGACTGTTAGCGGTAGGTTACAAATCCAACTACCAGCACCTTTAAAGCTCAATAAAGCAGCTTTCAGATATTTCACTGAACTCCTGATAATCTTCTGAAATGATCCAAAGGTCTGCAGTACAGTTTCTCCTGACTTCACCCAGATGCAAAATCCAGATAATGACTGATGCAAAACTGAAAAGACTTAAAGAATACAAAATATCTCAGGTAGAAAAAGAAGAATCCATACAAGCACTTGGAAGATGTCAACTTGGAAAGACAAGAGATTCAAGAGTTATAGGTGACATGAGCTTGTGTTGATGTGTTGTAACACACACATGTGACGTCCACTGTTGAAGCTGCTCTTCAGGTATAAAAGGTAAACTGCAAAAAAGTCCAAACCCAATTCTGCAGATATTTAGATTTTTATATAATTCAAACAAACCAGATAATCGTCAACGAGGAAGTTTCATAGGTGCTGGTATATTGTCGGGAAGGATTTATGCTAAGCTAAGCTAATGCGCTTCTATGTGCGTCTTTGCTGGACAAACATGAGAGTGGGAAGAATCTTTAAAAATGGATTTAAGCCTTTTTCCCCCGAATCTCTAACTGTTGTTTTAATATTTCTGCAAAACCATTAATTGTAAGACCAAATAAATGTTACACATATGTACCGAGCATCATATGCATTTGCCAAATAAATCAGAAAGTAATGTTTAAATAAAACTGACATATTATGTTGACTAATTAGTTGTTTTTTCTTGATGCCCCAGTTTATTGTCAAGTGTAGCAATAATTGGGAAATTGGAGTTTCAGGAACGTGACCAGCACATGAGCAGAATTAAGGGATTTCCGTAAATCTGGCATCAATCTGAAGCTATTATAAATGAAACATAATCCAAATAAAACAGTCCCCGTCTGTGAAGTGAAACTCACGCACCGTGCAGTTTATTTTACTTGCAAATTTCAGATGTAACGACAAAAGACTGTTTATTATTTGTCTCGTCCTCGCCCTCGCTCAGATGACTTAATTAGGAAATTTCGCCGAGTTAAACAAGTGTAACCTTGTCAGGGGTCCGACGTGTTGAAAGCAGAGTTCATCATCACGCAGCACAAACTAAAAGGTGGTTCACACTGTCAGTGGTGCATGAGGTGTGTGCTCTCACAGTGGCCCTGATTCCTGTGGGACTCGCTCTCCTCTCCTCTGTGTGGGTTGAACCAAGAGGTCCCACACACCGACGCATTAATCATCACTGGGAATGAGAGAGAGGAAACAAAAACCCTTGCCTCGGGCTAAACCCAGCCATTACTCAACACGCCAGGCGTGATGTTTGACTTGACTCCCCCAATTACAGCCATCACAGATCCCTCGCAGCTCTCCACAGTGACAGATTCCTCTCATCTTTAGAGTGGAGACCAATAAGGCTTACGACTGTGTACCTCTGACATATCGCTCTGAAATTCTACAACGTGACGCTTCACAGACGTTGTTTGAAATGTACTTCACTTATCATCTCATTAAAAAAATTCCACTCGCGGCACAACTCCATACCTCGCTATTGTGATCACTTTCAAATGGAAAATCTCCAGAGGAATGCAGTGTACGTCTGCACGCTGCCAGCAGCCCACACACGGGATCGGTCAGATAGAAAGCAAATGCCATCATAAGAACTGGTTCGACTGTTTCCACTGGGCACAAGGGGAAAAACTATGTAAATGTGGAGTGTAAATGTTTGGCTTGTTTGAGAACACAAGTTTCTTGCCAAGACAGCTTCAAATGGACTTGTTGTTTTTCTCTGGGACCTTACAGATGTGTCATAAGATAAACTCACAAACTGCCCAAGAAAAATCCAGTTTACTGCTTTTCACCGTGTGTGGTGCACGCTCTTTTCTTCGTTAACACACAAAGAGACCCGGATCGAGTGGCAACGACACATACGACCTTGAGTGCGGCCACTTCCGCGGACGTCGAGCTCGAAGCTCAGGTTCTCGTCCAGAGGTGACAATGTTTGGCAAAGACACTATCTGGCACAACACTGTGTCTTAAGAGTGATTATGTCATTACCCTCCGATTGTGGGAGATGAGATGAAAAGAATGTCAGAGAGGGAGGCACTGGGGGCTAATCCTTGCCGAGGTGTTCTCTTTCAGGACCCTTTCTATGGGGCTTTGTGAGGGGCTTACACGGCATGCTGCCCCAGTTTTCGGGGCCGCACCGCCCCTATCGGATGTCCCAGACACAGCGGAGTCAGACTAGGCCTGTGAATGACAGAATCAATGGGCTGGGAACAACATCACCATAAGTCTTTAAATATCTGCCTACCTAACTTTCCCAGGAGTTACATCACGGCGGTGGGCCTATAAGGGGCTGCAGGAGACAGGGAGGAGGGGAGGGGGGGGGGAGCTGTGTTTGTGAAGACGCTCTATGAGACAGAGGAGTGAAATCCCAACGGGGGTGCAATCCTCTGCAGGCTCGAGGGTTGACACAAGGTCATTCTTCATAGCTTGTGCTTTTACAGGGCAAAGCAAGTCAAATAAACACCACCAGGCCACAACCACCTACAATGTGTTCTTAAAGCTACAAAGGAGACCTCACTGCTTGGTTTTCAAGGGGAATCCAGAGACTGGTAGACGCTGAAGTGAAGGCTGGTATATAGGGCAGAGAGAGAGAGTTACACGAGAATGCCAACATAATGGGTGGGCTGAAAGAAAAACAAATAGCCTGTTGGAAACCCTTGCAAATATGCAACACCCGCAATAAACCAATAAATAACAAAGTCAAGGGCCAACGCTCGCTCCTGCAAGTGGGACGGTACCACTGCAACGCTGTGGTGCCTGTGGAATAAGTTTCTCATAGCAGTAAGCCTGGTGTTCAGCTCCGGACCACTGTTCTGACTGTTCACGATTCTCTAGTTATATATCATAGAAACTTCAGTTGTTGTGTTTATAACTTAACTTCCTGTGATTATCAATAAACATCTTATTAAAGTTTGAACTTTATTGCCATAACGACAGAGTTGAGTCTTGGCGAATTCATCCGAACATAGACATGAAAATAGATCTGAGCCCTAAAATGAATAAAGTTATAAATCCTGAAAAATGTTACACAAAATATAATAAACATTACAAATTAATAAAAGCTAAAAGTATAAAATGAATAGATAAGACACTAACTCCTGTAGGAACAATAATCAACAGTGGTTATCAGCAGCATAAGCTACATAAGTTCTTATCTTATCTTATATTATCCTATTTGATCTTATCTTATCTTATCTTATCCTATCCTTTCTTATCTTATCTTATCTTATCTCAACTCTCTCCCACACACAAAGCCCCCCTGCATCTTGATTTGTTCTCACGGGCTGGAAACATTTGGTTGTCGGACACCCGCAGCGCTCGCTAATTGATGCATTGATCAGCCCTTAGATGTCCACATTCCTGACATACTTCCGGAAGTCATCCATTTAGCCTTTCACACATTTTCCGTCCATCTCGGTGTCGGAGGCTTGACCCAGCGGGGCACACCTGCCCTGTCCCGGGCTTTCACCATGGCCACGCTTCAACGTGAGACATCTGCACACATCCTACATACCTTCGATCTTCTATATCTGATACCACCATGAAGCAGCTCATCGATTACAAACAGATGTATACGTTTAAAGCATCAAAGACTCAGAAGCATTCTCGTGTCACTACCTTGATGCCTCCACCGACCTCTTCGCTGTTGGAGAGAGTTGCATTGAATGCCTCTGTGTGTTGCGGCGTGGCCTCCTTTGGCCTCTTTCTCTCCTTCTTGGCCTCCACCCCATCCAGTAGGACGCACTGAGTCCAAAACACTGCAGCCAGCACCGCCAGAGGCCCGGCCCCACACCACATCTTCACACTCCTTCGATTCCGCGCTCTGCAGAACGAGCCTGGATCTAATGTGACGGAGCGGTCGTGTGAGTGCAACAGAAGCTGGAGGATGCCTTGCGAGGCTCTACACAAACACTGAAAGTCCCACCAGGGAGAGGGAGACCGGAGGAATGCAGCTGCAGGGACTCCCCGTCCAAGAGACTGTCAAGACTGACTGCTGCCGCCGCCGTTTGCTCCCCTCTTGATGAGCGCTCAGCCAGCACGACGTTGCAGGGGCACTGTTAACTCTAGACACAGAGCCAGGAGGCTTACTCAACTATGAAATGTGTCAAGAGGAATGGTCCAAGGGAATGACAGATCGGCGCAGATCTGACAGCAAATAAACCCATTAGTGAGATTTTTCACGCTTTCTGCTCTGTTGGGGGGTGAGGTGCAGAGGAGAGGGCGGAGCACAGGGGGCAAAAGAAGAGGCAGAGAGGAGGGGCGTCCCAAGCTGAGGGTGGGCTGCAGGGTTCTGGGAGATGGATGGCAATATTGTCTATTTTCTCCGCCCTGCCTGCTCGCTCCTGCTGGTTCCTCACAGCGAGCACTGGGTCCAGTCTGCAGCCGAGTGGCCTGGTCGCTGGAGAAGCTGCAGGATCCAGAAACGTTGGGCTTTCATGAAAATTTAAAAAAAAACAATGGGAGTATGACAG
Source organism: Pseudopleuronectes americanus (assembly GCA_038501795.1). Lineage (NCBI taxonomy): Eukaryota > Metazoa > Chordata > Actinopteri > Pleuronectiformes > Pleuronectidae > Pseudopleuronectes > Pseudopleuronectes americanus. The sequence goes on along the minus strand of CM076725.1, from coordinate 22,969,947 downwards.
TCTGAGAGCCAGAATCCCCCACCCCGCCTTAACACAGCAGGGATGAACCAGGCCCAAGAGGAGGTGGATGAGGTCCAGGTTAGATCTCTGCCCAGTCTTCTTCTCCTCTTCCTTAAGGAGGCTTCACACCAAACAGCAGAACTCTACAGGTGTGCTCCTCAGCTCCTTCCTCCTCTGGCCCACACAGCTACTGGTTGCCCCCACAAATCATCAAGTCCAAGGCCGTGTGGAATGGAGCTGCTGAGGGGACGCCTCTGGTCTGGGTTGCTCCTGTGCTCTGAGCCTGCAGGAGGGCTCACAGTGGAGTTTTATCATCACCCTTTCTCCCCCTCTCCCTCTTCCACTCCCTCTCCTTCACTCCCTTCCCTCTCTCTCCCTTCCCTCTCTCTCTCTCTGTTGGCACCCATACAAGCTTATTCAGCTCTGTTTTATCTCATAGATGAAATGCTCGAGCTGAGGAGCTTCTCTGGCAGACACGTTGACCTTGTGTGTCTGTGTGTCATGTGTAAAGTTGTGTATCTGTCTGTCACGTTGGCTCAATATTAGCCTACTCTACTCTAAAGCCCTTCGTTTACATCCAAGCAAGACGTAGAAACAAATTTTGAAACTTTGAGGAATTATCTGGTATCTACGACTACAAAAAAACTTGGCAATGATTCTCCCACTGTGTTATATATTGTATATACAGAGCATACCTGTTGGTTTTGTCCTGTGTTGCTGTTCAGGGACATTTCTTCTCTAAATGCTCTGTAGGAAAATAGTTGAAGGAACACTTACATCTCTTGTAGCTCAAATTGCACCTGTGACTTAATATAAATTGTTGTTTTCATCCAATTCATTAAAATAAGTCTGATGGGGATAAATTACATGTTAGCTCATAGGTGCCAATACCTGATATGTTCTCCACTACTCCACTACTTACATTTTCAGACTGCCACTTGCTTGAGCTGTTTTACATTTTAACATAGCGCCACCCAGAGGCAGCAGCTCGAAGTACAAACAACTCACCAGCCCCTTCCCAGTGGGAGTTCCTGTATCTGCTGACAAACACAGACGTAATCAAAAAAGAGTGATTTGCCTTCAAAATAAAATTACATGTTCTTGTGTTTGAAATAAGACAGTGCTTTTAAAGAATATGTTTTGTGAAAGTTTGTACCACTTCTTCCCCCGCATGTATCCACTAGTCAGTTACTATATATATAAAATATGTATCTAGTTTTCTTATCCTAGTTATTTATATTTCGATCATGTACCAATTAAATATTTTATCTATTTATTTTAAACATTTATCTGTTACTTTTACATTTCTACTAGCTCTATTTTTCTTCTGTTTATCCAAACCTACCTACATACAACATATCTACATCAACGATTTATTCATTTGTTTATTTAATAATTTATTTTGTGATCGTTGATTCATAGCTACAATTTACACATTGCCTTTACTTATAATTGAACCATTTAAACATGAAAATATATGAATATAATAAACTAATACATATATAAATTTTCTGCATTTTAGTCAGCAAAGGTGTTTTTTTTATTTAAAATCTGTGTGAAATCACTTTTAGGGGGTTAATGGCTCCATGTACAAATGTAACTCAATCATAACATTATTAAAGTTTAAGTTGGACATTGGAAAGTATAATTAAACGGTTAAGAGGCCTGTTATTGAATTCAAATTAGCTGGAGATGTTTTGAAGACATAACTGACACAATATGAATCCGTTGCGTTTCGCTGGCCCTTATATTTCGAATTTCCTGACTCAGTCACGTGGTACGGCCGGCTCGCTGTGAACGGCTTTTAACGTCACCACGTACGTCATCAACAAAGGACTCGATCCACATCTTCCTGGATTAACGCGACACACGCTTCGACACCTCCTCGACCCGGAAGAACACGTCACTACAGTCCGGACTGGAGCCACCACAGGTCCGTGTTCAGCGTCCGCTCCCCCCCCCCACTGGTAACTCACCACCGAAGCTAGCCGTCGGTCCTACACCCGAAGCCGGGTCGACTCCCCCCGCAGTGTCGCGGTCAGTTACCGAGACTGAAAGGTCGGTGGTTTTATTATATTTAGCTAGCTTCTCGTTAGCCTGCCCTTGCTAGCTACTTAGCGTCACTACGTCGCATAATGATCCAGGTGATGTGTTTATATGAATGAACCGTCGTCATGACCCCCATGGTTTAATGATGACGACACATTAATAAGTTAATAAAGTAAATGGTTAGTAGTTAAATAAATAAGTGTTGTGTTCAGGACACACCTAAACTCCTGTTAAATTCAAATCAATAACATTAAGCAAACTATTTAAAACATTGAACTATCATTTTCTTTTGTATTTCCACCATTTGCCAGTTGAATATTTTAATGTTTACTTGTATACAATGTGTACTTTTACCTATTTTTTTCGAATATGTCTGTTACTTGTACAGTTTACATTACTCCTGGCTACCTTTCTCTTATTATCTACACCTCAAACATAACTCCATCCATCTATCGCACCCTCCCCTGCAAAATCAGATGTTGTCCCCCGCAGAGAAATCCATGGTGAACCACTTCGCCGTGCCCAACTTGTATCAGAAGCTGGAGACTAATGCTCTGACTCGGGAGATGTTATCAGATCCCAGCTACATAGAACTGCTGGAGCTGCTCAGGAACAACCCATCTGCTATCGGGCAGGAGCTGCAGGATCACAGAGTGATGATCACACTCGTTGTGCTGCTCACACTCGAAGATTAGCCCACCCCACCTCCTCCTCCGCCCACACCCAAAGAGTAGGACCTTCCAGGAAACAAGAACTTGGGAATGCTGCATTTAAGAATAAGGACTTTGAAGCAGCGCTGAAACACTACTAGCAAATTGCAAAGGCCTTGGCTCGGATTGGAAATTCATACTTCAAGCAGGAAAAAAACAAAGAAGCGGTTCAGTATTTCAACGAGAGTTTGTCGGTGCATCGACTCTGACGTCTTGAAGAAGTGTCACCAGGCAGAGAAGATCGTGAAGGAGCAGGAGAAAGTTGCCTACATCAACCCAACATGTTCTTGTGTTTGAAATAAGAACAAGGGAAACGAGGCCTTCCAGAAAGGTGACTGTCACTCATCCCTGAAACATTACTCTGAGGCGATCAAGAGGAATCAGAATGATGCCTAACTCTTCAGTAACCGAGCCGCCTGCTACACAAAGCTGTTGGAGTTTCCACTTGCCCTCAAGGATCGTGAAGACTGCATCAGACTTGAGCCTGCATTCATAAAAGGCTACACACGTAAAGGAGCTGAAACTCCCACAGCTGAAGTGGAACCACACGCAAAACCCTCTGAAATATTACATCCTATTGTCTTGCCTTGCAGTTCACACATTCCTGTCGCCATATGAAACTGTTGTGAAGGGAATAAAAGATTTTTAAAAAATAATTATTTCTTGACTTTTATTCTTATAAGTTGATCACAAATTGAAATTGTAAAAACTTTGATATTGTTATCTTTAAGGCGGCCTTCTGTCTGCTTGATATTTGTTTCCAGCTCATATCAGGAGGGTGAATCTGTGATTGATGAGCAAAACTAAACATGAAACCAGAAGGTGGTTTTACCAAATGGGGGAAATTGCTTGGCCTGAATATTTCCAAATCTGAATAATGTGATGGTTGAAGTGTGGATTGTAGTTATTGGTTAAATAGTCAAATAGAAGTACACTCGGTAGAGCACATACATTTGCCATGGACCAATAGTCCAGTCTATTTCAATCAAACTGCACCAAATTTAACACACTCCTATCAGTCCCCTATATGCCTGATTTTCTTCATCAAAAAACATGAATTATTCCCTGGGATATAATAAAAAAAACACCCCATCTGGCAGGTAGAAATCCTTACAAAAAGGTTTTTAACATTGTTAAACCTTTTTGTTGAAAACTTTAACCGTTTTTCACAGGACTATAAATGAATTCCATTTGTTTTTATGTCCTAATAAAATCAATCTATTACACACACACACACTGTTTGTTTTCTGTGTGTACCTTTTTGTTTGTTTTGAACTTTCTACATCTGTGTTTTCCTGGATGTGAAACCGTTGAGTCTAGTTGTTTTGCCTTTTATGTAAATGTGTCAAAGTTGAGAGAAACCGGACTTTCCGGTGGGTTGCTCCTGGAACAGGAACGCAGCACTGCAGGCTCTCACTTTGCATTGTTCAGTCTTCTATAGGTCCTTAACATATTTCCTTTTCTATTCGACAGACAATCATGGCCGTTTGGAGGATACTGTGGTGCAGGAACATCATGGCTGCATCTCTGCTGCTCTGCGTTCTTCTCCACGCCATGGACGTGCATGCCCGACCAGCCAACATGTCGGCCCTTAAAGAAAAGCCTGCGTCCAACAAGGACGAGAATGAGATCCTGCCTCCGGACCACCTGAACGGGGTGAAGCTGGAGCTGGACGGCCACCTCAACAAGGACTTCCATCAGGAGGTGTTCCTGGGGAAAGACCTGGAGGAGTTCGAGGAGGACTCCGAGCCAAGGAGGAACAGGAAGAAGCTTATTGAGATCTTCACCAAGTAAGACCTGTTTGTCACTCACTGGATCTCTGTCATGGGTTAACACTGCTGTGGTCTGCTGGTCACGTTCTTCAGGAATCACCAGCATGAAGTCAGGATTTAAAAAATGCTCATCCTTTTATTCTGTAATTACTTTTCTGTTATTAGAAGCTGAAGAATTCACAGCGAATACTAATGACAGTGCTAATGTTCAGTAACTGGAGCTTTATTTCACTAACTTCTCTTTTTAAACTCCTCGTTTACAGAGTTGATTTCAACCAGGATAGAAGTGTCAGTGCCAAGGAGATGCAGCGCTGGATCATGGAGAAGACGGAGGAGCACTTCCAGGAGGCCACGATGGAGAATAAGAACCATTTCCATGCTGTTGACCCGGACGGAGACGGTAAGAGAACATGAACAAGCACAAAGTCGCACAAAGTCACACAAAGTCACACAAAGTCACACCCACTTCTGTCTCCAAAGACTCAACTCAGCCTCATTTCTCTGTTTTCAAATCGTGAATTCTTTCCTTTTCCGCAGGTCGCGTGACATGGGATGAATACAGAATCAAATTTCTGGGCAGCAAAGGATTCAATGAAAAAGAAATTGCTGAGAAGATAAAGAATAATGAAGATTTGAAACTGGATGAGGAAAGTAAGTATAAAACATGTTTGGAATAGGGCTGGGTAAGATTGACCAAGAAACCCTCTCACCTGGTGTATCATTAATAGTATTAAAGTATACATTACTCCTAAGCAGTTACGTGAACATATTTATTATTTAACATGAAGAACTAGTGCCAACTTGTTCTTTGTTTAACGCCAGAGACGTCACATCGACCGCGAAGAGGTCAACAAAACCAACAGATGAACTGTTTGCACTTGTCTTCAGTGTAATAACATTAGATTAAAAATCAAATCAACTCTCAGCCAATGTTAATTAGACAACACCCAATGTAAACACACAAAATCCATACAGTGTGTTGACAAAGGGCGAAGGAAGTTCCTGGTGGCTCTAGTTGATGCATCATGTGCTCCTCAGTGTTATTAATAGTAAGAAGGAAGAAGCACACTGACTTAAGAGAGAATAGTTTTAACAGTTAATATTAAAATAATATATTTTAAACCAAGTCCTATCCCACAATGTTTTAACATTACCATAGATGCCTGTAGCTGCTAAATCTGTGAATATGATCTGCAGACGGTTAAAATCGGACTGAACTCTTTTCATTTTGCTCCCTGCAGCTCAGGAGGTTCTGGAGAGCCTGAAGGATCGCTGGTTTCAGGCCGACAGCCCCCCCGCCGACCAGCTGCTGAACGAGCAGGAGTTCCTGTCCTTCCTCCACCCGGAGCACAGCAAAGGAATGCTCCAGTACATGGTGAAGGAGATCGTTCGGGACCTAGGTGAAGTTTACCTCAAATATCTGAGTCATGAGCGTTGTTGTTTTAAACTTGGGACAGAGGAAATGTCTTTTCTCTGTCGCCATTAAATGTTCAATTGTCCTTTTTGTTTCCTTTGTTGGTTTGTCGGGCAGATAGTGTTTCCTGTCAAAAAGCTGATTCAGCCATTAGTTTCAGTTCTGTGGAGAGTTTTACAGTCTCTCTGCTCAGTGTTTTGGTTTTTATGACTGATCGCAGCGAGAGTGAACTGAAACCGTAAAGTTCTAAAGCCATGAAACCAAAATACTGAGTTAAAAGATGATAAAACTTTCTGCCGAGTGGAATCTGTGGCTTTTTATGATCCAAACAACATAACATGAAGTCATTTCAAACATTGTACTTTGCTCAGTGAAAGTTTTGTTCCTCACTTTGTGAGGTGATCTGACTTTTGTTTTGTTAGCGTGTGTAAATATTACTTCAGCAGCTCTGTTTAACTTAGATTCTTAAATAAATATAGAACAGGCGCGGATGACAGTAACTGGGTCATGTAAACGTTTCCTCCTTGTCAACGACGGTGCTTTGCTTTGCAGACCAGGACGGTGATAAGAAACTGACCCTGTCGGAGTTCATCTCTCTGCCCGTGGGCACCGTGGAGAACCAGCAGGCCCAGGACATCGACGACGACTGGGTTCGAGAGAGGAAGAAGGAGTTCGAGGACGTCATCGACTCAAACCACGATGGCATCGTCACCATGGCAGAACTGGAGGTGAGTGGTTAAAGTGGAAAGTCTTTCTCGACGGGAGATTTAGGTCACAGGAGGTTCCTCTATCGACTGAACCAGCTGATCTAGATTTCAAACACATTTCTACATAATTTGGCTTGTTAATCAGGGAATTCTGGATTTTCCTGAAACAGGGATGTAGTATGCAAATAGCAACATGTTGGTGTACAGAGGGTTTGTTCATTAATGCACAGCTTGGCTTCAACAGGAGGAAGCAATGTTAACACCTTGACAATATGTGTATGGAGAAGATGATCCGATTACTGTTTCCTGCTGAATGGATTTACATATTGTTTTTTGTTATTATGATTATTATCTATTCTTTCAGCAGGATTAATCCAAAACCACCCAAACAATTCCTGTGATATCTGTGGAGGGGTGGGGCTTAATAATGCAAAAAAGAACAAATCCAATTTTTGGAGCAGATGAGGTTTAACCAGAAAACTAGACCTGTGAAGTTCTGTTGTCATGGAGACCTTGATGGAATATGAAGGAGTTTAAATGTGAGCTTGTGTTGAACCTCCATCACCTCTGACATCCGTCCTCTGGCCGGTCCCCCCTGTGTGTTTGTTCAGGAGTACATGGACCCGATGAACGAGCACAACGCTCTGAACGAGGCCAAGCAGATGATCGCCGTCGCAGATGAGAATCAGAATCACAACTTGGAGCTGGACGAGATCCTCAAGTACAGCGAATACTTCACGGGGAGCAAGCTCATGGATTACGCCAGAAATGTTCACGAGGAATTCTGAGGACTCGTTCGTCCTCCGTCTGCTCGGCTAGGGCCGGGCGGCGTCCTACATCTGCTTCAGGGACAGGCCAGTAACCGGGGCAACCTAACGATAGGATGTTGTAGTGTGCAATTGTGTGTTTAACGCCGAGTCTCGACGGCCTCTTTCACTGCTGACTCCAGTTAGTACGCCCTTCACCCTGTGCTGTCGGCCACCCAGCAGCGAGGATACGGTCAGACTGCTGTGTGCCGCAACGCGTCAACTCCAAATCAATTTGTGTTTAATAGTCAAATGTGTGTATATGAGGAATATTAACCGTGATTTGATTTTCTTCTCCGTGGTGCGGTGGTGAGAGAGTCTGTTCAGCCGGGCGAGTTGTGTGTGTGTGAAGCAGGATCTGTTGTTTTTAGCTTGCGTGTCTGTAAACAGTGTAAATATTCATGGTCAAATACCAATGCAAAAGGTTGGAAGTATATAAAAGAATATAATGCAGCTGAAAGGAACAACCCTGCTAGAGAAACCATATAATTATACAGAGTTTATTTCTCTCACACACACAGACACTTATTCTGCCATATTCAAGGGGGGGGTCAGCAGTGATGCACAATTTTACTGGTTTCCATAAAATCCGTCCTTTTTTAAGATACAAAAATAGTTGTGTAGAAATATAAAAAAAAACATTAATTGGCTTAAATTAATGAAATTATAGATGTGGAGAATAGATAATATATAAGAGCAATGTGTCTTTTTGATGGAGGATGTTATTCTAGATAAAGATGGCTGACACTTGTACAAAAGTGAAGTTTGAAGTATACAGTTTCCGCCATCTTGCTGCCTAAAATGACTATTTTTGAGAATTATTCATCCAACATGTGTTAGGACTTTTGAATTTGGTCTGTTTCCGGCGGGTGGGTGTCCTGACCTCATGACCTATACTAAAGCCTACCAACAGGGGGCGAGCAAAACATTTCGTCTTCACTTTTCAAAAGTACAGTTGGTGCATTTGGACCGATGGAAGGAAAAGCTTGTGGCACCAATAAGACTCATGTGGTCTCCAAAATGTAAACTATTGTTTACATGGTTGTGTGTGTGGGTGTGTGTTCGTGTGTGTGTCAAGTCAGAATGTTTCCTGTGGTAAAAGCCTGTTTTGTTTTTATCACTACAAACTGATTTATGAACGTGTGAGTGAAGTTAAAATCATATCTTTGTAATTTGGATCAGCTGTATGTTTGAGCAGTGGAAGCTGAACTCTTTCTCTGTGCACTTTGTCAGATTTTAAAGTTTCCTCTCCATCATAGTTTCCATTTTGAAGGCTCTGGATTTATAACTCCACTCGTACCATGTTTCTAAACGCATGCACAAACCGTGGAGTCACATTCCTCTGCCTCCTGTGGAAGATTCGGATCCGGCCTCAGTCTCGTCTTTTCCTCGTCCTCGGTCCTGTTCGGATTGTAATATACGATTTCAGATAACAGAATGTTAACACAGCTTTATAAAATGTATTGCAAACAAACTGGTAAACAATAAATATTTCTTATTAAGTGAAGAGCGGCTGGTTACTTGTTTTTGGGGACTCTTAACTCCCCCTGTTTGTTTGTTTGTCTGTGCAGCTGGATTATGGAAAAACTATTGAAGGGAGTTCGATGAAACTTGGAGCAACATGAGCAAAGAAAGAACCCATTTAATTTTTCAACCTGGAAAATACCTGATATTATTACCTGATTAGCGTATAAACAACACCTCAATCATGCTCTAACATCCAACACTGGATTCAAATGATAGGAAAATACTTTTGTAAACATGCAGGATATTTTTCACACTTTATTAATTAGTAATGAAATAATGAAAATGAGTCTTCTGTGTTCTGAGCAGATTTTATTGCGTACATACGGGTTAAGGTTGGTCGTGGGTTCTATGTCACGTAGCACTTCACAACACGGCAGGTTTGTAAGAACGACATCTCGTTTTAGTTGAGAAGCAGCAACGTAATGTTCAATCTAAATGGCTTTAAATCTCACGTGATGAATATCGATCAGATGTTTTTGTGCACGCTTCACTTCACAGACGTCACAGGACAAGAGCTTTTACACCCCCCCCCCGATATATTTAACGTGTTTGTCGTACAAATTAAACAGAACAAGACTGATGAACACCAAGCGCTAAAGTTCCCTCTGAACATCCGCTGCAGCGTTCAACACAACGACCACATGAATGTGATGAAGTCAATGTACTGAAACAGAACTAACATGGAACAGAGAGACACAACATTACACCGAACAATACAGAGATCAACTCCTCGATATTTACAAATGAAGTACAGATAACACACAAACACACACACACGGTACATTCATAAAGAAAACACACAACATTTTCATCTAACTCATCACAACGTGCCGACATATTTAGCTTTAAAAGAACTAAAGAAATTGGCCTAGATATTTAAGGCGATTTTGTTAATGCGAATGCAACTTTTAAACAATTATTACATGAATAATAATAATAATAATAGAGCAGCATAATAGTCAAGTTCCAGTTTTCGTCAACACTAAAATTCCATTTTGTGTTCTACGTGTTCAGAATCAACACAAAGTGCAGTCGAGACGTTTGATCACATTCATTTGATCACTGTGTGTAAAAGTGGCAACGATCTCCATAAACGCTCTCAAAGTTAAATCAAACCTCAATAGAAACAGTTCCAGACTGCGCTGTTAATGTTCTGTGATTCAACGCAACACAAACTCCAAAGTACGAATAGATAAAAAAAACGATTGTGATTGAAATGAAACGGAGAATATAATGTGAAGGAAAGGTCCAATCACAGCCGCCTGTGATGAGCTTGTGCTCGTCTCTAGTCTCGGTCTAAATTTGGTTTTCATGCAGAGGGTCTGTCTCCCTCAGTCTTTACAGGTAGGGGTACTGGTTGAGTTTCCGTTGGTAAGCAGCACTGGTGCGTTGGAACGGCTGCTCCCCGAGCGGCTGCTGCTGCTGTGGGAGGAGCTGTTGGTGGTGGCTGGCGTACTGAGCCGGAGCAGAACCTCCCAGGGCCAGGCTGCCGTTCTTCTGCAGCAGCGCCAGAGAGGAGAAGGCCCCGCTCGCTCTGCTGTGGCGAGACGAGCCACCTTGCATCTGATCCACGGCCTGGGACACGGAGGCCAGGGCGGCGGACGCCGGGTACGCGTACAGGCTGGGCGTGGAGGTGAAGAGGGCGTTGTCGTGGAGGCGGTAGGAGGAGTGGGAGGAGGCGGGAGGGGGGTAGGTGGGCTGCCGCCTCAGGGAACTACTGCTTCCTGTTTGGTCATCGCATGATGACATCACAGACTGTTGAACCTGTAACGACAGAGCGGAGAGAATCTGACTCAGCATCCAGACCCGTGGTGTTTAAACAAAACAACATTTACCTGCTTAGAAGATGAATTACACGAGTTATGTTTATTAGATCAAGGTTTTGTTAATTTGATCAGAATGGTCTTTCCTTTTGATAGATTCCTTCAAAATAAGAGCATTCAATCTAATAAACAGACAACTGTGTGAATGCAGTTGTTGGAAGTTGTGACCTGACTCAGGTTGAGAGGCTGAGATCTGCTGGAGGCCGACTGCCGCTGCCTGCTCTCAGTGCTGGAGTCTCCAGGTCGACTGGACTGAAGAGTCGACGCCTTCTTGGACTTTCCAACACTACTTGTAGTTTGATCTACCGGCCGGAAAAAGCGATTGAACACTGTGAGCACAGAGAAGAGTTTAAATTCCAGCTGTTAGAGGTAAAACATTGACAGCTGCTCGATCCGACCTGGAGCAGCTGGAGCTTTGTGGGTTGTGCTCTCTCCAGTCTGGCTCTTCACATAAGGCAGGATGACGGCCAGGGCCTTGGCCGGCTGGGAGGAGGCCTTGGGGCTGAGGGGGGTGCTGGTGGAGGAGTCAGAGTCATGGGAGTCGTGCACCGTCACGCAGCTGATCACGTTGGGCCTCTGGCTCGTTCCGGAGCTGCAGGAGACAAAGGGAAATTATAGTATCAGCAAATCAAAACCTCTCAATGTTACTCTGGTAATTCTGCAGACAGGAAGAGAGCTCACCACGCCGCAGGGAACTTCCTGTCGTCCTCATCCTCCGAGTCGCTGTGGATGGTGATGATGCTGACGGCGGGACTGGGTGTGTCAGAGATGACGATGGGCTGAGACTGGTCCCCGCCTAGGGCAGACGTGTTGTGGACCACAGTGTGGGCTGAGAGCACTGAGGACACCGGCCTGCAGGGGGACAGACAAACTGTCATCACCTTGTTTCAAAACAAACTCTGGTTGAATATTTCACTTGATAGGTTCTGACATCTGACCACAGGGGGGCGCTACAGGTCAGCGGTGACCTGCTCCCTAACAACATGTCATAATTCAGAGTGTGATGGTTTGACTGGGTACCTGGCTCTGGTCTCTGCGTGTCGTGCTTTCGACCTCTTGCCCTGTTGGGCTCTCGAGTGAGCGGCCCCTGAGCTGTGGTTCTGGGAGGCAGCGTGACGGCCGACACCAGAGTCCTGCTGGGAGACGCCCTCGTACTGGCTGCCATGACGACCCCTTTGGAGAAGGAAAGAATCATTTTACTAAACCGAATCACTTCTGTGTGACTGTCATTTACAAACAGAACCATTACATTTTTTATATCAGGACTTTTTAAAGATACACTTTTAACCTTAAAACAGCGAGTAAAGTTCAATGGTTCAGCTTCTGTGAATGTGGAAAATGTTTCCTCTTTCAGTTCCAGAGTAAAGCTGAACTGTAGTTCACTGTAAATCAGTTAAAAAGACTGAGAAGTTATTATAAACCAGAGTTTGGGTTCAATATTCAGCAGGAAACTTTTAAAACATGAAGAATTCTAAACAGAGTTTGGTGGATTTGTAACAGCAGCAGCTCTTGTGGTTCAGGGAGCAGAGGATCATGATCAGACCTCCACTCAACACATCGATATACTTTGTTTTTGTCTCTATAAACCACTTAATCACTCTGATACTGAGCGAGACAGAGTTACATAGTGTTGTTTTAAAATATAAAGTTCCTCTTCGACCGAACTCACCTCCAGCCAGACGCTTGCTGACTGTCAGAGACGGGAGCTTCCATCGGGGGGTCGGGCACCACGGTCTGCCCGGGGTTGTGGATGGCCATGCCAGGCATCTGCTGCCAGGTGGAGGGGATGAGTATTTGCTGTGTGCCGGCCGGCCAGCCCTGCTGCATGAACACACACGAAAATAAATAAGAGATTGTAATATATATGATATGATAATGACTGCAGTGGACAGTTTATGAGAGAGTATCCAAGTGCTGTGTGTCGACTACAGTGGAAGAAGAAGTTGGAATTATTTCCTCAGAGAATGATACTGAAAGAGAAGACATGCAGCCTGAAGACAAACACAAAGGTGTCCACCTCTGTCCATCACCAAGTCACAGAGACGCAGTCACATCAGAGATAAACAAGAGGGAGAGGAGGTCTTCAGCAGACGTGTTCCTGTGCAGAGAGAGAGAACTGCCTTGTTGCTGCAGAAGAAGATGAGCTACAGCAGGCGACAGAAGCAAAAGAGTGGAAAGATCTGGCATTTCTTTTTAAAATAAGATTTTCCCAGGAGTTCCTGAAGCTTAAAAAATATTGTCTGTGTAATTAATGGGAAACACTGCTGAGTCCATGAGCTCATTACTGACCATGACCTTTCAAAACAGCAAGTTAGAGTTGGCAGTTAGAGGAGCACCAGGAGGGTGAGCTGCACATGCATCTCATGCTTTGCGGCACAACACCGACTTAACGAAAAAAGTCCTCGGAGTGAGAAGGAAGAGATTTGGAACAAAGTGGCTGTTGTGATCGTGGTGTTTTACCAGCGTGGAGGTTTTCTGGTCCAGACAGCTGCAGAGGTTTCCACCTCTACAGCCAACTGGCAGCTGGGACGAGCCTAAACGTGGCATCGCCGCCACTGAGGTGTACAGGCTGCCAAACAGCAGGGGGTCGAGGGAGGCCTGGGAGGAGGGAGTGAGGGGAAGGAAGAGGGAGGGAGGGAGGGAGGGAGGGAGGGAGGGAGCGATAGGACAACAACACAGACACAGACATGCTTCATGTTCTGGTGAATCCTAAAGTGGACGAAGACTGATGAAGACTCCGCCTCGGATCAAGAGGTTCGAGTTAGTGACAGAACAAAAAAACACTGATATTCACAGACCAGGAGGTCGGCTCCATGTTGGATCTACTGACCTGTTTTTCATTCAAACTTATAAAACACATTGTTTACAATGTAAAAGTTTTCTGCCAGATGTTAGAGTTTAAATCAATTAAAGGCTCAAACAGAGAACAAGTATCAAAGCAGTTTATTTGAGCACAGAACCATAAGAACAGAGTAACTGTACTTAGTTACATTCCACCGCTGCTGATGCTGATCAATTCAACCCTGATGAATTTAATACTGGATTCAGATTGAGTTCCTACCTGTGCCAGCATGCCGGGCTGGATGTGAAGAGACTGGGACGACTGGTTCTGAGGAACCAATGGTACCGAGTTGTCCATCCTCACTGGATAACCAGAGGGCTTACTAGAAGTCTGAAGACCTAGAAAATCAGACGACTCGGATTAAGTCAAAAAAACAACACACGATACACAAAAGATAAATATAAAATAAAGAATATAAGACATTATGAAACTAGCTGAACGGAGAGAAAAAGTATAATGTGTATTATTCTAATTCTTGTTGTTGCTCTTTTGTCAAATTATGATAGAACCTCAGATTATTTTCTTTGTGACATAATAATACTATTCTCACCCTGGATGGTGGGGGGGCACACGATGAGCGTTTGCTGGAAGGGCTCCGTCTGGGTGCAGAGCTGGGTCGGTCTGGTCTGCAGCGGCACGCCCTGCTGGGTGAGGCCGGGGATGTTGATGGTGGCCTGCTGGTAGAGGCCGGGCTGGTAGTTCAGCAGAGGGACGTTGCTGCTGAGGGACAGGGACTGACCTCCTGTGGAGGACATCTGGAAAACACAAGAGTCAGTGGAAAACACTTTGTTTAACGTTTGAAGAGTAGAACAGACTGACTCTGAATCAGATCCCAGTTGGTATTCTCACCTGATTGTGCTGGTTTAATTGGCTGCTGAAGGTGACCGTGAGGTTGGTGGCTGCACTCGGGGTGCTGTTGCTTGCAAACATGTTTTTCCCGTTCTCAAAGGCGCTGCATCTGCGTTTGCATATGTCCATATTTTGGAAGCAGGACTTCACACTGAGAGTAGAGGAAATAGAAGATGGATTTGTGGGATCAACGAGACGATACAACTCAATGCTTCTCCTGATAAACCATTAAAAAACCTCCTGTCTTACTGGGAGCTGTGAGGAAAGTGCAGCAGGTGGGTCATGGTGACAAACGGGTGGTTCAGAGTCTTCATGGGCGTGATGCGTTTGTCTGCGTCGAGCGTCAGCATCTTCTTCAGCAGGTCGATGAACTCCCGCCTGTCGGCCTTCTCTGCCAGGACGTCCGTCCCCTCCAGGTTGGTCATGTTCACCTGCCGGGGGACAAGATGTTTGTGTAATCATATTAAAGTCAACTGCAGAAGCTCACCTGACTCCCTCGTCCCTTTGGAGGCACTGACAATAATGTTCTCTTAACTGTTCCTCACCTGCATCATATCATCCAGACAGTTGAAGATGTATTTTCTTGCCTCCTTTGACTTGATCCCCATCTCGGACTCCTGCTCTGAAGGTGTCTGCAGAAAAAAGAACCACAGCACGAGCTCAGTAAATGTCCTGTGAAGATGCTGCAGCAGACATGTTGTCACTAATGACAGAGAGAGAGAGAGACACCTACTTTGAGTCTCCAGAGGGGGTAGCTGGAGTCGGGGCCTCGGTTGAAAAAGCGGCAGGTCTTGGTCCCTGCACTCAGCAGGTACTCTGCTGGAAGCCCCTGGGTCTGAGAGATGTAACGAATCTGAAAGAGAAACGCAAAAAAATAAAGTTAAGTTAAAACCAACGGCATGAAGAACAAGTGAAAACCTGCAGAACTAAAGACTTTAAATTAATATAATCCCTCTGGTGTCTGACACCCTGACGAACCTGCTCTGACTCAAATGAGTCCACTGCCAGCAGCAGTTATCACCAACTCTCACACCTCGTACACATTCACAGATGAAGTGCTAAAAGCTCTTAAGGGAACAGTTCAACTGTCTTTATGGACTTTATGAAACAATGTTCATTCATATTTATGCGTTTCCGAACTCTGTTGTGGTTCCTTGGCTTTCCTTTACTTCAACTTTATAAGGTAGAAGTTTAGAAAAGCTCAATTTTTCCAAGCACTTTTCAAACGATCCTGCCTGACATCAAACAGCAGGTTCAGCAGTGGATGAACCTGGTGTATATTAGTCTGGTCGTGGAGTGTATTACAGTTAGCATGGCAGCACCTGGTCGTACTCGGAGGCCCCAGGGTAGAGGGGCCATCCCAGAAACAGCTCAGCAATGACACATCCCAAAGACCACATGTCGATGGCTTCACAGAAAGGAAGGCCCAGGATGATCTCCGGAGCTCTGCAGGAATGGAAAACAAATCCCGGCTGATAGTTTACATGTAGCGGACATGATGGGCTGATGGTTCACTGCACAGACTGGAACTCTCACCTGTAGTATCGGGACTGCAGGTAGGTGGAGCAAAGCGCTTTGGACACGTGGCTGGCGGAGCCAAAATCAATGACCTTCACCCGGTAGGGCTGCCTCAGAGGATCCACCAGCATGATGTTTTCAGGCTTCAGGTCGGCATGGATCAGCCCCAAGCTCTTCAGCTTCATCAGCGCCGTGGCGACCTGCTGCAGAATGGGCCGGATGCACTTGAGCAGCAGCGGGCTGAACTTGCTGTGCTTCAGGAAGTCGTAGAGGTTCTGCTCCAGCATCTCAAACACAAGGCACGTGTGGTTCTTGTGCTGGAAACACTCGTACGAGCGGACGAAGTTGAACTCGTCAGCGTTCTCTGTGCTCAGCCTGCTGAGGATGCTCACCTGTCAGCGGGATTCAGAAAGTGAATCAATGTGTTGTAATATACAGTACACACTACAGGTTTAATTACATTAATCAGTTTAACATCCATCTATCCATTATCTAAACCACTCATCCTTTAAGGGTTGTTAGGGGGCTGGAGCCAATCCCAGCAGACATTGGGCGAGAATCACTTTATGATTGTCTACTCGAGGAGCTATCTCTACTTTCCTAGGACAGAGATATCTGAACAGGTATTCTCCAGGACATGTCTCAAACTTAACAGACTTACAGCACAAGACTAATCCCACAGCATGTGGACATTTTGCCGTTTCTGAACAGGGTTGATTATTGTGACTTAACTCTCATGTGCACCAGCGTGACAAGAGAGCCCAGGATGGTAAAACATTTATTTTAATCTGTTTTGTGTCTGAATCCTCATGTTCTACTGTTAATGCTGCTGTTTGCATGTTTACATTTAAACCCCTTCTTATTAAAAATATTTTAATGGTATTTAATGTGGTTTGTAAGTATTTTAGGACAGAGGAGGTCGTCTAATGCTGAGCACGGAGTAGTCAGTGAGTCAGAGCTTCACCCCGAGTACATTGTGTTGATTAAGTCGTTCTGAATCAGCTCTTAGCAGTTCCTGTTTGCATCGGCCCCCTGGATGTAGAGACAACTATCACAGGATGATTTACAAACCGAAGGAAAGACAGAAACATGAGGATTCACAGGAAAGTTCTGGGGGTTTTGATCTGTGAAACTAAAGGTTGAGAGGTGAAAAAAACTCTCCATCTATCCAACCTGGTGTTTTCATTCATTACAATTATGATACTCACTTCTATTTGACCTTGCCGAGCATAAGAGGGATGGTTCTTCAGGATTTTAATGGCCACTATCTCATTCGTGCCCCTCTTCCAGCATTTAGCCACCTGGCCGAAAGTACCGCGTCCCAGGAACTCCAGCACCTCGTAGCTGTTGGCCATGGAGCACAGGATCTCGTGCTGCACCAGCTGGTAATCGCCCTCACTGTGGGAGTTGCTGCTCTTGGTGGTAGAAGTGGAATGTGCTATGGATTGAGCTGTGGTGGTGCCCCCTCCACCACCGGTGCGGTTCGAGACCACGGGGGCTGAGAGCTCCTCCAGGATCTGGACGCTGTCGCTGCTGTCCACCTCCTCACTCTTCCGCTTCAGGCTGTTCTGCTTGGGGTGGAGGTCACACGGCTGGGAGGAGGACTCGGCGTCCTTGACCCGACGGCTGGAGGAGGAGGACGAGGAGGAGGAGGGAGGTCCGCGAAGGCTGCCCGTGCTGTCCGCTGCCCGCACCACCGTCTGCTCCCGGGAGCCTGCGGGGGGTGGAGGAGCCTGGTTGGGGTTGTACACTGGGTTGAAGTTAGAGCCAGAAGTGGAGGGTGCAGCTCCCTGGGTGGGGCTCTGCTGGTAGAAACCATTGTCTCCCAGCTGGTTGGACGCATCCCAGGCAGGGTTCTCCACTTTGAGCCTCTTTGAACGGGAGAAGCCACTGGAGGACACGGAGGGGGAGGAGAACACCTGGAGCTGCGACGCCATGTCTGTGGAGGACAGTAAAGAGACGAAGCAAACATCAGCTGGACGTCTAAACGAGACAAGAGGCTGAAATAGAGTTTTTTACCTTCATACATTTCATAGATTTCAATCTTAATCTGTAATTTTCTACTCAGATTTCTGAAAAATGGGAGATATGTAAATATGTACATCAATGTAATTAGTGACAGTATCCGTGTTGTGTGTTGCAGTGACAGTACTTGTGTTGCAGTAACAGTACCTGTATTGCAGTAATAGTACCTGTGTTGCAGCATCAGTACCTGTATAGTAGTAGTATTAGTACCTGTGTTGTGTGTTGCAGTGACAGTACTTGTCGAATAGTAACAGTACTTGTAGAGAAGCAACAGTACTTGTGTAAGAGTAACAGTACCTGTCTAGTAGTATTAGTACCTGTGTTTCAGTAACAGTATCTGTCTAGTAGTAACAGTACCTGTCTAGTAGTATTAGTACCTGTGTTGCAGTAACATTATCTGTATAGTAGTAACAGTACCTGTCTAGTAGTATTAGTACCTGTGTTGCAGTAACAGTATATGTATAGTAGTAACAGTACTTGTATAGTAGTAGTACTAGTACCTGTAGATGTCCGGACACCCCGCTGCAGTTGGGACATTAACGTCTCACCATGTTGTCTCAGCTGCAGCTGATCACCTGAGCTGCACCAGGGAGGATGGAGGACCAAGCTAACAGCTAACAGCTAACTGCTAACAGCTAGCTACGAGCTACCAGTCCCATGTGACTGGACTCCGAGGTCACATGATGCAGCGAGAGAGAGAGAGAGGAACTGTCAGAAATTATCGTGACGAGCCTTAAGCCTGAAAACCCTCATCTCCATCTTCACTCAGCTCCATCTTTCCTCAGCTCCATTTCCATCTGCTGCTGCCAGTGACGTCCCACTTCCTGTCAACATGACGTCACTGACGTCCACACGTCACAATCTGTCACTCACACAGTAAACACTTATCATCATAACTATGATTTGCATCTGTTTTCAAAAGTTTATAGAATAATAAAAACCTCCACTGTAAGTTAAAGTAAAAAAAATACACTTACTTTTAGTAAATGAAGTTATAAAACTATTCTCCACAAACTTTACTTTAAAATATCTTTAAAATGTTTCAAATTAAAGAAGTCAGAAAGGACGAATCTGTACTATTAACATAAATATCACATTTCCTTATAAAAGCATAGAAATATTACTTCTGGTGCATTTATGTGAAAGTGGTGGAACTTGACCGATTCATTGGCTGGACGATATAAATCAGCCAATATGAACGTTTCAAAGAGTAGCTGCGTATATATGTTTACTGATATATCAACGATTTATAAAAACTTATTCCACAAAGTCAAGAATTAATTTATGTTTACATTTCAAGTGACAATGACTATTTGAATTACAGGTTTAGTTTAATTTGCTTATTTCTGCATATAATAAATTCCTAAATCCATATTATCTTATAATAAATACAATTTTAAAAAGTTCTGGTGCACGAAAAATAATGTATTTAAAGAGATTGAACCATTTATGACGTTCACTCACTGGTCTCACACTTCACCTCAAGAGGGCGCTGGTGTGTCAGCTTCAAATAAGGAGGCCTGATGTCACAGCTCATATGTAAACACAGACGATGTTTATTTCATTCCACCTTCAGATCAGTTTCCCTGCTCCTTCAGATATATTAGCATTTTGTTTGCTTCCACGGCACATGTACAGTAACACGAACGCTGTATTTCATAGTGGTACTGCAAAGTACAATTACACAAAAAACATGACACAGACTACACCAGCGTAGTCGATGCAGAATAAGACGTTGAAAATAAACTGCTCATGGAGAGAGAGAGGAGAAATACACTGTGACTTCAAGATGCTGGTTTGGTGGTGATAACTACTGATATGACACTTTATCCATTTAACAAAGCAGAATTCAAGTTTGAGTATTGAAATATAATGAGAGTAAATGCATGCGTTACAGAGAAATTCATTTATTGTAAAGTAATTGATGAAAGTCCTTCAATGACACTGAGAGAAGAGCAAACAAATGACGATTTAAAGGAAAAAATATATAAAACAAGTGCTTGGCATTTTATCCAAAAGTAAATCTAACATTGTAAAAAAAAGAAAAGCATTGCTATATTTATATAAGTTTGATAAGAGGAGATTACCAGCAAATCCTCAGAATGCAAAAAATCCTATCAAAATAAAAGTCTGATCTGAGAACAGCACAGATATCATTAAGCTCATCTAAACACTGAATAATAATGAACCCCAGCATCACAGAACTGTCTTTCACTTCACTGCACTGTAGAAATGACAGAACAGTATTATTCATGTGATCTTTCCTCAAGTGGAGGTGGTGGTGGACAGTGATATCTGGAAAGTGGCTGTTGCACGTTTCAAGTACGTTGCTCCGGATCCTGGGCCGACTACCTGAAGGAGTGTCGGAAGTGCACACTCCTTCGTTTCAGCTTCTCTGGGTTGTGGGAGGCCATGTGGGAGAACTCCCGGAAGATGTCGAGGTACGTGGCGTCTCCTGCTGAAGGAAGAATAACGGAGAATAACGATGAGAATCATGAAAATTATGAAAATTATGATCCACCACTGAACGCTGACCTTGATACCAAAGCCCACATTCACCAAACTGCTTCAGACTTTAAAATGCTCTTTAATCCAAGTTCCTTAGGAGCAGATTACATTATGTGAAGCAATATAATCAAGCATATGTGCATTTGAACACTAAATTCCGTTTATTGTATAATTTCTCTGACGTTCCTGTTTTAGAGAAAGATGGCAGATTTAGGGTCAGTCTGTTAATCTTCTCTGAGCATATTACTTAAAATGCTGCTAATACATATTGTTTTCACTATCAATTCATCCGCTGACAATTTTCTGGATGAATCGATTAAATACTTGTCCGTAAAATATTAGGAAATAGTAAAGAAAAAATGTCTGTTGTGATTTTATTGTCCACAAGTCATTCAGTTTATCACATGTTCAACCTAGTATCACATCTTCTGCCATTTTTGTTAAAACCTTATATAAAAGGATTAATCAATTATCAAAATATATTTCCTGTTGCTCAACTCATCGATCAACTGAGTTTAAAGTTGTTCTACACTTTGCTGGAGAAGTCGCTGGATGAATGGGTCGCACAAGCAGCAGATCTCACTCTTTAGTCTCAGAAGCTTTTTGAATGTTATATTTCCAGTGCGATATAAAAAGTGATAGAGAGAAAAGTAAAGTCTCTCCATCGTACTTTGAATCGTCAAAACATCTTTCACATGAAAGTGGAGAAACCAAGCAGCAGTGAGGGAGGCAGAGGGAGTTCTGGGTAAGAAACGCCTGATGAATGGAGGAGCAGAGACAGAGCGAGGCACCGTGAAGCTTCACTCTTTCAACTCTCCAGATACTGAGCCTTTACTTTAACTGTGGCCATGGCAACGGCTGAATCTACAGGCTCAACAAAAGCAGTTCGGCTCTTTTGTCCCGTGAGAGCTCCCAGACTCGGCTAATTAAAAAGGGGAATGAACATTCCTGGCTTTCCCTCTGCATATGTGAGTGTGTGTGTGTGTGTGTGTGTGTGTGTGCGTGTGTGTGTGTGTGTGTGTGTGTGTGTGTGTGTGTGTGAGAGATCAGTAAGTTCAAACCTTAAACTACGTCGCGTTTTTTCCAACATGTTATAATAACCTCCTCTGTATTTGACATTTATAAGAAACAAGAAATTAAACAACTATTGGATCGATTGATTAATCAACGTATAATAATTTGGTTTTAAACTATTGATTGGATCAAACAAGACATTTCAATTTGTTCTACATGGTTTATAAAACACTTTAATGGAACTTTAGGCAGATTTTAGGGCACTTTTAGAGTTTATTTATATAAATTAACATTTCTTTTATAAATTTGTCAACAACCACAAACTATCTAGGTGGAAACTTCCTTCTATAATTACCGAATCGGAAAAATATTTAAGTTTTATTACTGTCATGACACTTTCCTCAGCTGAATAAGAACCATAATAAATAAAGTAAATCGGACCTCGAGTTAAAAACATGATATTCCTTTAGGTAAAGAATAAATCTTTCTACCTTTAAATATACAACTAATATATGCTTTATGATGCTTAATCATATATAATTAAATACAATTAAAGCTGTAATACCAATGTGTTATCAATCCCGCAGTATTCCAAGAATTTTTTAATTGCTAACAAATAATTTCCTTATACATGTTTATGACTATATTCAAGTGTTTTATAAACCATTTGTTATATAACTATATATTGTTTTTCAGAATCAGTTTTGAGAAACATGCAGATTCAAACATGCTGTTCATATTCTAGTGCACAACATGAATGTTAGAATATTTGAAATATCTATTATTAGTGGGCGAGCAGCACAGGAGGTTAGAAGTTGGTTAATTCTGTTAGATGCAAGACAAAGAGAACTGAAGAAGAAATGAGACAAAGGAACAAAGGGAGAAGTTAGAGTTTAGTCACATCGTCCATTTATTAATCAGAATCATTTCAGACGACACTGGGAGGAGTTATTCAACAAAAAGAAACAAACATAGGTAGCAGTTAGTGTTAATATGCACACACACTGTTTATTTAGAGACACACGTCCTCTTACAACAGTCCAAGAAATCGTACAGGTAACAGTCAGAGACAGAGAAAGTACAACAGAGTTAAAAATTTGCATTTAAGGAAGCAAGCAGTTAAAGTGTTAATAGTTTTTTTTTAGTTTATATACACAACAGTCAACTTGTTGGAAGTACGATACGCTGCAGACACATGGTGCTGGAACAGTTCTCATTCAGTGGCTTGATGGAAACGATTGGTCGGTGCTGACATTATTCATGTAGTAAAACGTTTAGTAAAGTACTGCACGGAATAAGAAAATACTGGACGATTAAGAGAGATTGTGTGTTTTTCAAAGTGCGTTGAATTTTTCACCGACAAGCAACAGGGGGGGGGATGAGTGAGTGGAACTTTCTGTTGCCGCCACGTCCGTTAAAAACATCCGCAAATACAAGTTAGGGACTGGATAGAGATTATTAGCGAGGAAGAAGAAGAGTGGGGAAGATTTTGTTGTTTTACCTCCCTTCTCGATTAAAATAATTTGTATACAGTCCCTTACACCTATTTCCCTGTTTCTCTGAAAAACTGTCTCTGGTCTTTGGTTTGAACTAAAACCCCCAAACAGTCGGGAGAATCTGTACAAGTCGATCTTTGGGAAAAATAATTCATCTGTACGTTTCTTTGGGCTAATTTTTTGCCTCCGAGAATGTGCGAGCAGCGACTTGGCTCTTTCATCCCAAAAAGGGCCGGTCAACCATTTAACCAACAGTCGTCTCCTGCACATTCTGGATCATTCTCTCATTTGCTGGGGGGGGGGTCAAACTAAAACCAGGTGTCAGACCTGACATCATTTCAGAGCACAACAGGGGTCATTAGATTCAGAAACCATCACGTTCACTGTCATCAAGCGTTTGGCACAAACAGCCGATGTGAGGTGTTTGTCTTGAATGTCACTTCATGCACTGTTGTCATGATTTAGTAAGATATATATTTATATATATATTTAGAATACTGATATTAACATTAATCGACAATACGAAAGATCAATTATTAACATACACTGGTACAGAAGTAAACAGGGCTTCAGAGGACCTGAGCAACAGCCACCCATGCACTAAAAACAAAGAACAAATTCAATATAGGCCAAATCTTGACACATTAGATTACCATAAGCAAACGTTTGAAATTACAAATACTGTATATACAGTAATACACAATATCAAAAATGTCCATCTTCCTCTGCAGAATTACTCCAGGTGTTTATTTACACTGAAACTGTGGAGGAATGGCTCTCTCTCTCATCATGAGAATATAATACTGTGTGCGAGTGTTTGGCAAAGTAAAATCTAACAAAATAGATCCAGCTTAAAAAAATACCCTCTGCATTGTTGTCCAACGTAATACAAAAAATACAGATCACGGACGTAAGCATTGCACTATTGCTCTGGGACTTCTGTCATAAATTAAAAGAGAAGCAGTAAAAAACAAAATGAACGACAGCAAAAAGAAGATTTAAATCAGTGCTGGTAAGAAAAAGTGCATAATCTCGCTTTTAATTCAAAATAAAAGCTTCACTTGATCAATCTCTCGATCGAAAACAGAGAAATGACCCGAGGATCGTTTTCTCTCAGTCACAGTTATCGCCGCGTCTCAGTTTCCCCCCTTCACGGCTGATCCAACAAAAAATAAAGAGCTCTCCTGCCACCGAGCACACGAGTACGAACAACAGGTTCTACGAAAGCTAGAGAAAATTCGGCTGCACCACCCTGAACTTATCGATTGTGTTTTTTATCCCGTAGTCGTCTGTGCTACAGATACTGAGCTGCAGAAAACACACGTTATTGGCCCATAATTTAAAAGTAAACTTATTTAATCTGTTCACTTTACGCTCTGTGATTTAATGTTTCTTGATGAAATGCATCTTGGGAGTTGTAGTTAACTTTTACCCCAAAGTTTTTATGTATTTATCAAACGACCAGATCACTATGAACATGAAACTATTCACAGCAGCATGCAGAGAAAATTATCTGGTTGTCTTATTAAAAGTTGAAGTGTGTGTATATAAAAGATTCGGGGTAGAAAGTTGACTACGACTCCCAAGATGCATTTCAAAGCTGAATTCACCTGTAATTCATCTAGATTTTAAAAGTACTTGCTTCTTGACAAAATGCATCTTGGGAGTCGTAGTTAACTTTTGCCCCAAAGTCTTCACGAACCCAGACTTCGACTTTTCATCACACAACCTGACAATTTTCTCATGAATGCAAATTTGACAATTTAGTCCCTACTTTCACACAAGTCTATGAGAAAAAACAACTTCCAGAACCAAGGACGACCGAAATATCTCGTCCCGCTTTGCACGACAACAAAAACACAACGAAACAGAACCTAGAACTGAAGGAAACCTCGAGCTGTCGCAGGTCTTTGGATCTGAGCACCCTCTCAAAGTAAAAGTAAAAAGGTTGGTCCCTAATACTCTGCTGATGACTTGGTGCTTGACACTAGTGCTGCTGGATATTATTTTTAAAAACAAAGAGTCAGACTCTTTCCTGGCAGTGAACGGACTCACCGGTCCTCACAACAACACAGTTTCTCCTGTGGCAGAGTCAGTCGCTCATATCTGACATCATTTGAAAGTTAACGCTGAGTTCTGGTTGTGATCCTGAGAAGGGGAGCTGACTGCTGGTGGTGGACGAGAGGCGGTGCCGGGGAGAGGAACTCTACAGATATTCTGGATATGTCTGATGTTGAGATGTTAGATGTTAATGTGGTGTTGGAAAGTTTCCTCTCAGGGACGACATGCAGAGTGTGAAATACAGGATCTCTCTCTCTCTCTCTCTCTCTCTCTCTGTCTCTCTCAGTCAGTCCCATGTCTCCCTGCACCCTCCGCCCTGGTATTCAACCTGTGGCTGATTCTAGCACTCGGCTATAGTGAGACAGATAAACTCCTGAATGCATCTCTTGTACTGCTGCTCAGTGGGGCTGCTGACTGGGTATTGACCTGGCTGTCCGAAGGGTCCCTCCGACTCCCGCATCTCCTCGTTCATCCTGGCCAGACGCAGCCTGAGGGACCGAGAACCAAGAAGGAGCAGAGGGTTAGAAAACTCATCGAAAGCAGGAGGACGGTGAAACAGCTTGGATTGAATCCACTTACAGTGTGACTATGTCTGCGTTGGCCTGCTGCACGGCGATGCTCAGAGGGTCCTGGCCGTCCTCGTCCCCGTCGTTCTGGGTGGCCCCTCTTTTGAGGAATAAACACACCTGCCTGGGAACACAAAGAAAACTGAAATCAGATCAGACGGTTCCAAACAAACCAACAAACAAATGGACGGGGAGGAAACACAACCTCCTTGGCAGACGTAAAAAAACAACACATTTTCTGCCTCAGGACTCACCCCGTGTGTCCCAGATACGTGGCGTGATGCAGCGGACAGCGCCCCCTGGCGTCTCTTTGGTTGACGTCGGCAGCGTTCTGGAGCAGGAACTCGCAGGCGATCAACGAGCCCTGGAGTTAAGAGAGAGCAGCTCAGCACCGAGACACTAATGTAGGAATTGATTTTGGGACTAAAAGGGTCATTTAAGTGGATATTTGCACATTTACTGCTGCTGACTTATTGAGTTTTTCAGTCAGTCGGGAAAATTTGGGTCATTTTTAGTGTCTTAAGGGGGGGAATAGATCTTTAAATAAACCAATTATATTTGAGCTTTAATCAATTTCTGGTTTATGTCATGTCATATATTAACTGGTCATATACTAGACACCTCTAAGAATGAGCATCTGGCACCACTAACCCCGATCACTGCCTGTATGAGGGGCGTCTTCCCTTCATCCTCGTCGTTGACCGAGTTGACGTCGGCCCCGTGAGCCAGCGCCTCGGCCATGACGGGCAGGTTGCGGGCCTTCGAGGCTTTGTACAGCAGCGCTCCGGGGTGAAGGTCGCGGACGTCCTCCGGGTCGGACGTCTCCGGCTCGGCCTCCAGCTCCGGTTCGCCGCTCGAGTCCTCGGACACCTCACACTCTGAGGACAAGAGATGAATGTGTCTTTACAAACTAATTTGCAGAGTTAAACTACCAACAGTCTCTTAAACAATCCCCTGCTGGACTCACCCTCCTCTGTGACGCTGTCCACCACGGAGCCGAACACCAGGATGTCAGTGCTGCCGTCTGTGCTGCCTCCCAACCCGCTGTCACTGCTCAGGCCTGCCGGACCAGGAGACGCCACAACATGGACACATTAGTTACCGCTGTTTCTTTCAGCCCTGACCGGTTTTGTTTTAAAGCAACACACACACACACACACTTCTACTGCACATTCAGACTGAATAGTGATAGTGAGGTGCTTACTTCGAGGCCCGGATCCCGTGTCAAAGTAGGAGAAGAGACTGTCGAGCTCGTCGGGACAGAACAGGGAGTCTCGTCTGAACTTAGCAGCAGCTGAGAGACGAACGAGAAAGTGATGAGTGAGCGTAACAGTAATAAACGAGCATTAAACTACACAGAGCTGAGTTAAAGTACCCGCGGAGAGGGTCGAGGGGGAGGTGCTTCCGGGCTCCTGTCGGTATCTCCGCCGGGTTTTGGGCACGGTGGAGGCGCTGTTGTGTCGCCGGCACTTCTTCACGCTCCATCGCCGCTCGGGCTTCCGCTCGCCGTTGATGAGAATCTCCGTGCAGCCCATTTTCTTCAGGAACTTTTTCTCCACATACTTTGCTTTGATCCAAGTTTCCTTTTCCTGCCTGTGAAGAAGCACGGCGTCGGAAAGTGACAGATTTTAATAATGAGTCCGATTCGGTTCGATTAGCTGAGGTGTATTTCACTTTTGTGATTCTTACCTTGAACTGGAGGGCGATGGTTTCTTCAGACCTTGTTCTTGGTACGAGCCTTCATAGATGTGGTTGATGACGCTGTTCCCAAGCTCACACATCAACTACAAGGATGACACGAGCAACGACTTGAGGGAACAATTAGAAAGGTCAGGGCTATGCTAAGCTATCTGACTGCAGGCGGTAGATTCATATCTAACGTACAGATACACAAGAGGAATCGATCTTCTCATATATCTCTGGTCAAGACTGTAAATTTAAGTAGTTCTCAAAATATTCCTTAAATGGATTAACATGTGCTTAATGACTCAATAATAATAATACTAATAATAAAGATGATAAATGTTAATTCTTATGCAAACTGTACCTTTAATAGTTCTGGTTCCCACGTGTCCAGTGTGAGGGAGCGGACCTTCGAACAGTGAACCCCAAGACTCCTGCAACAGAAAACAAACTTCAAGTTAAAAATATTCTGTTGATGTTCTGTGGTCGGACGAAAACGGCAAAAGTGGAAGAATGTGACTTTGTTGTGACTTTGAAGCAGCCGGCGGCCGCGGTGGTTTATGATCTGCTAACGAGAAAAAGAGGAAAATGTACGAGAGGTTCGACAAACTGTGGAAGATAGAACAGGTCAATACCAGGTCTGAGAGGTCAGAGGTCACCGGGTACTGGTGCCTCAGTATCAAATACACTAGATAACACCAGAGACACAAAATTACCAGAAAATACACAAAACAACCACAAAAAGACACAAAACAACCACAAAAAGACAAAACATCCTGCAAGGAGACACAGAACAGCCACAGAGAGACACAACATGACCAGAAAGACACAAAATGACAATAGAGAAAAACAAAAACTAACCCAAAGAGGGGAATGACCACAAAGAGACGAAAAACAACTATGAAAGACACAAAACGACCACAAAAAGACAAAACAATACTGCAAGGAGACACAGAACAGCCACAGAGAAACATAACATGACCAGAAACACACACAAAGACTACGGAGAGACACACAAAATATTTAAAAGACAAATAAAATGACCAAACTAAATGACACACAACAACACCCACAAAGACATAAAACAAACAATGAGAAACAAAATGACCATAAAGATTTGTTGTGTCTTGTTTACATATTTCAGGAGTGGGGGGGGTCTTTTGACTTGTCTCTGCCCCGGGCCCCAGTTTCTCACAACCCGCCCATGACCATGACGGTGGACCTGGTTTGAGAAGCTGCAGGAAACCACCGAGTTTTTATCCTGAGAGAAAACGAGAGGAGCCGCTGATAATGTCATGCAAATCACCGAGTTCCCCCGATGACGCCGTCTGGTTCCCTGGCAACAGTGGCACAGTCCAATGAAAAAAAACTGATAGTGTCCCCCCCCCCACCCCTTGGTTTAGTGAGGTCCACTCATTGTGACGGGGGGGGGGCTGAGCAGGGACATGAATATTCAACAGGTGAGCGCACACACAGGGACGTGGCCTGTGATTACATAAGCAGTGATAATTGCACACACACACACACACACACACACACACACACACACACACACACACACACACACACACACACACACACACTCACACACACACACACACACACACACACACACACACACACACACACACACACACACACACACTCAAACATCTCAGGTTGATTTTTCCCCCCGGGGAGCTTGAGAAATTAAGTTAGTGACGCAGCAGTGTGAGGTAACCGGGGTCGTGAGCGCAGTGCATGGGTGTGAACGATGGGAGAATGTGTATGTCAACCGCTCAGGAGCCTGTTCACAGCGTGTGTGTGTGTGTGTGTGTGTTTGTGTGTGTGTGTGTCGCAGCTCTGCAGCCGTATTCATCTTCTCAGTGAAAAGTTTAAATCAAAGCCAGACTGATCCAACAGGCTTTAATCCCCTCAGCAGTGAGCGTGCTGGACCGAGCTCTGTACAACACGGTCATCTGGCAGCACTTCCTGTGTTCAGAGCCAGTAACCACGCGGCACATGGAAGTGATGGAGGAGGAAGTATCAAGAACTTCACTGAGCTCTATGAAGACGGATTAATAATTCCCCAGATGCTGATACCAATATTATTGAGCAAAACGTTTCTAATACTGATTTAACAGCTGATAATTAAAAGTTAGTAATCAAACCCCTATGACGACGTGAGTGAGGTTGCATATTTTACAGTTTAACCTCAAACTGAATAACTACAAATGAGAAGAAAACACAAAGGTAATAGAATCTATAGAACTTGAAATAAGATCGGTGTGATGAGCAGAACTTGAAACCAAACGCCGGTTTTAAAACTTTACTTGTTAAAGAAGAAACTTTTCCACGTGTACATCTTTAATCTCAGTTTAAAGTGAGAAGCAGAAAGGAAGATTTGCACAGTTGTGAACTTTAAGCCTCAGACAACTGACTTTCACTGATGTAGGAGGCTTTTTAATAGTTTAGAATAATAATTCCACATTTTGTAGATTCTTTCAGGAGGAAGGAGGAATATCAACAGTTTGATCAGGTAATTTACATCCAGAGTTTATTCTCTACCTGTGGATGCCGGAGCACTCGATGCACAGCAGGATGCCCAGGTTGATGGAGGCCCAGCGGGGGTCGGCCTGGCCGCAGTCGCAGCAGCGCTCGTTCCCCGGCAGACACTGGATCCTCTGCAGGATGGTGTCGCCCCGGGCGCTGCGGTCCCGTGGCTCGCTGGCTGAGTCGATGCTGCTGGTGGACGGCGAGGCGGTTCTGTCCAGATGCTAAATATAAAAACAGGTTTGATTATTAAAAAACGTCAAGTGAATACAGAGCGGCCTGCAAATGAACTCGCTACGTCGGATTTAAAGTTAAACATAAAAGTTTTGGTTCCTCAAATTGCTGCTTTACTTTGTCTAATGAGAAAATACAATAAATGTAAAATGTATTTGTAGTTGGTGTGTGATTTACCTCGATATAGTAGGAGTCTGGACTCTCTCTGTAGGCTGAAGCGATGCTGGCTTGAACTGCCTGAATCCAAGCTTGTCTTAACTTTTCAGATTCCGCCTGCAGCATGCAACTCCTGAAAAACAAACCAGCACAGATTAATTTACCTCCCGACAGAGCTACAAGTTCCAATGTGTTCCAAGTATGTGTAAAACATTCAGGGAGACGTGTCCAACCAACATGTTAGCACGAGATCACCTGCATCACATTGCTAATTTGAAAAAAAACACAAAACAAAGTGACTATTAGCAAATGACAGCATTTGTAAGGTTTAAATGAAATAACTTAATTTGCAGTCTATGTGCTGGAATGAGATTCATGAAACCTGTACAACAAAACAACAGACAGCTCCCAGAAGTGAAGCCAAAACATCTGGATCACCCCCTGGTGGCTGGTTGCAGTATAGGTAATAAACCCTGCCTCCTCCATGTTAGTGAATTCAAAAGTCAAAGTTTAAAGGAACATATTGCAATTAAAATCATGAAGTTTTATATATGTAGTAGATATTAAGATCAGTCTAAAAACAAATTTCCTAGAAGTGATACTTCAGTTTTGAACAATCCGATGATATCACAGCAGAGTGAGAGTTTTTTACTTTGTGGGGGACACGACCTCGAAGCAGAACCTCCTCTCGATGTCCTCAAAGGGTTTAACGGAGCACAGCCGCAGATCCTCCACCACCACCGTCAGAGAGTCCTGAAAAACACGAAACCTCCAATTCTCATTTCTCCTCTTTGCACGGCACAAACAGCTGAACCTGGAGAACACAACGCGTTTGACATGTTCACGCACAGATCAGCAGTGAATCGAAAATGACCTGAAAACCTCAAAGCGAGTGCTTCGATATCAGATATCTCTCGACTCACAGAATCCGTGAGAAAGTGAGTGATGATGGATTTCAGTGGAGAATGCCATAACGTTAAAAATCACCCTCCCCATTAACTTTGCACTTAACCTCTCAGATCCCCTTATACCCCGGGGACAACCTATAGGGGGGGAGATGTATGGACTTGCCTTGAGCTTCTTCTGATAGACCAGCTGACTGTTCTGTATGGAGAACCACCGTCTGCAGAGAGAGGAGGGATGAATAAAACATGGTTTAGATGGATATTTGTTCCATGGTTGAGGGTCAGCGTGCAAGAAGGTGAACCTCCGTGGACACCGAGGGGCCGAGGACGAGTAGAAGCTTCAGTGAGTGAAATGGTTTGAACCCTGATCACGTGACAGGAGCCGATATAAGCTGTCAGCGGAGGAGGTAACTCGTCGAGGTGTGACTAAATGAGACATTGTAGGGTCAATAACCCTGTGCGCAACTTTTTAGCCGTAAATATGGTTTTGATAAATTGAGAAAAAAAAACATCCTCTCTCACAACCGCAAAAACCAACTGATTGTGAACTACGATAGTAAGCCAACGGGAGCTAGGACGCGGAATTAAAAACTAGACCTTAAGTTTGCAAACGTGATCAGATATGATTAGTTGCTAGAAATGAAATGGAGGTGGTAAGATTCTTATAGGGGTTCTTTGGTATGGTGAATTGATTTTTATGGTCGGGGACCAAGACACAGTTCGAGTTATCACAAAACCATTAAATCGTAGGTATGCAACCATTTACTTTATCACCATTTACATCATCATTGACCTCTAATTAAAATAAAGATGGGGTTTTTAGGCAACATATTTGATCATCACCGTGCTTTCTACATATCATTTCATCAGATTCCATCATTTATTATTTATGGTTTCTCTTATCACATTAGGCAGCTTGCATAGTCCACTCTTGTTTGTCTTTTAGGCATAATTCTGAACCTTACGTAAACACATCTTCTTTTATTTGAGACATTTGTTTGTACTTCAAGTGACTGTTTAGTTCACAAGTGTCTACTCTCCACGAAGTATTTTTAGGCAATTATGAAGTTTTGAGCTGCTACGTTAGTTGCTATACGTCTTACTGTTGTAATAAGTGTATCTATGTCCCTATCGACCCCCTTCGTTTCAATTTTTCTTCCCAATCACAAACAGCAATTTTCCAAGTATTCGATCCTAGCGTTATTTTTTCATCTATTCTTAGAAGTGGTGTTATTCTTGGTCGTTCTCAAGATCATTTTCTTTATCTTTTGCTCGAACTGTTATCTTAGTCTCTAACAGTCGTTGCAGAGGTGGGGGGGGGGGGGTCCCCTCTTCTTTCGTTGATGTTATTGTTAGAGCCTTTCTTATATCTCAATCACCCAAATTTCCCCAATCTTTACACTAATGGAGCAGCGATGGCTTGGGACGTTGTGATTTTTACGTATTGCTTTCAAGTTGAGAAATCAGTATGTTCAACAGACAGTCCTAGTAAGGGGATTGTGAAGTTGGTCAATTCAAGCCTTAACTGGGGCAAGTAGGGGGTTATGAGGAAGTACTTCATCATATTCTTTTTATTGTTTAAGATTCGCGGGGAACCCACTTGTGTTTTACTCGATTTTTTAGTCCTAATATTTTGTCACGTTTGATGAGCATTTTCTCTATTTTTTAATTTATGATTTCATTCTCGCATTACTGGTATGGTTTGGCCCAAGATAGCAGGTGCCTTGTTACAGGAGTGGGGTAATGGGGGAACTCTCGGAAGATGCGGTCGGTGGTGTAAGTATTGGATTTGTGGTGTTTGTGTAAACCCAAGAAAGACGAGGTAAGATTAGACAAAGGTTTTTGTTAGGTCTTTGTAGGAGACCGGAAAGTCTAATAATGTGTTGTAACGCTTGTCGTTGGCAATTACCATATCCAGTATGTTTCAACACCTTCGTGATTCTTATTCGTTTCTGCCTAGTCTGTTCTTGTTCGAACATGTGACAAAAGATCACTAAGCGAGATGAGACGATAGTGCTAGAACCGTTCGCATTGAACGTTTTGTGGGTTTGCCATATCGGCTGCCCATTGGTTGCCGTTACGGGGACTGGTTAGATTTTAGAGGGAGCATTATAAATTATTGAGGGAGTAGTATCATGATACTTATATATGACCGATTTATGACTGATTGTTGGACAGAGTCCAGCAGAAGCGCCGGTTTTAACTTACTGAACCTCAATTGAGCGACGAGGCGGAGGAATGAATTTCGAACCGAAACTAAAGACGCTAATGATCGGGTTTCACCGTGGAACTCAAGGCCATTAAGGCGGGGAATGGCGGCTAAATGCAGGGAGTAAATTGACGTTGTTTTCATGGAGTGTGTTATATTTTGCCCGGCGTAGAGCGGAAACGCGAAGATCCTTTGTTATACCGTTTGGGGGTTGTTCGGGCTTTCATGAGCTCATTGGCGTTATAAATTAAAAACGTTACGTACTCATTTAAGGCCTGAATATAATCCAGGGCGTTGGAGATACCTTACATAACAGCGTTTCGTATCTACGTCCTGCTGCGGTTTCTATTTGTAGGCCGTTAGGTAGTGGTTGTAGTAGATATGGGAGTTCTACGATGTTCACGGTTACTCCATTATTTTCTCGTATAGACCGGATTCTCCAGGGAGTTATAAGACTCACTGAATAGGGTATTATTGTGTGCTTAGTCCGTAATTATTTCTATCAGATCGGTTCAGGCCGTCTTCCTCTTCACCATCCCTCAGCTATTGCGTTGTTACTTTGTGTATAAAAACATTCCATTTGCTTTCCTTGAGTTATTAGGCTCTGGCTGTCTCGTCACATGTTTTTGGAATATTTACGTGATTGTGTCTTTTGTTTTTGTTCTTGATTTTCTTATAGTTACCAAATTATCTTAATAGTAGTTTTTCCTCCAACTTATTTCCTTATTCAATGCTCCATGAACTTTTTAATATACTTGTGATAAGCTAAGATAGTATTACTTAAAATATTAGGTCCTATGAACAATTCCGTGACTTGTTAATCGGTATTTACTTTTCTTTACCTTTGCCATTACTTTCTTTGTATGCTCAGTATAGGGTTTCGTTTTTTGTTTTACCATTGCGATAGAAATTTAGTATAACCTTAAATTTCACTATTTATTTATTCATACTTTTTTCAATTAATTTTTAAAGTTTTGAATTATTTCCTATTTTTTTAAGAAACATTTATTCCATTGTTTATCGTTTATAAAATTTTCACTCTCCCGTCACTTTTATTTCTTACTGACTTCAGTACAGTATGGGGGTGTTCTTGAACGTTGCCACATGTTCTTTCCTGACTATGTGCTCCCCCCTTGTCTTTTGCTCCTGGGGTAGGGGGTTTTTTGGATGTCTGTGGAGGGGGGGTTAAGGCCTAGGGTGTAGTAAGAGGTCTCTTTCTTGGCGATTGGTACACGACCTCTAGCGCGTAGTGAATCTGTTGCCAGGATGTCAGGGAAGTTGTTCGGCAGTGGTGTGTTCTGGAGGCATTTGGCAACTGGGGCCCCGAGTGTATCGTTGGGACGGTGTGGGTCGGCGAGCGCATGTCCCTGTGGAGTGTGGGAACGCGGAATGTGGCGACGTGGTGCCTCTGTTCCTACGACAGGGGTGGAGAGCAGGAGGAGGGTGTAGGGCATGGTGCGGAGCAGTGTTGAAAGTATATGTGCGGGTTAGACCGGGAGGAGGGTGCCAAGTGGCCATGGGGTAAAGGAGTTGGGAGGATTATGTGGTGGAGCACGGTTTTGGCTGATTTGGTTTATCTTAGGGCATGTGGATGTCCCTTTGAGCGATTTTTGGTACTGTTTGGGGGAGGTTTTTAATGCTTTATTGCCATGATTTTCTTATATCCCCGTCTACCCCTCCCTTCCCTCCCTTCAACACTAACTCGCCCCACATTCACGGAGCGCATCTACCACTACTCTGTTCCCTTTGTTGCCCTTCCTCATTCACTGTCTCTCCCTACCTACGCGTTCCTTTGTCTTATTCTGAGAACTCCAAACAAACTCCTTCCGCTATCCACTAAAAATTTCTGATGTACGCTTACTTGACAACACTGGACGACACTTAGACATCTGGCGATGATAACGCGTCCAGCTCTTTATGATTTTTGACTAGTTTGAATTTCTTTTTATATTTTTTATTTTTTTTCATTCTTCTCTTTTTATTTTATTTTGTATTTTTTTTATATATCCTGGCCTCGTATTAAGTTCATGGTAATGAAATTGTCAAAAAACCCTTAAACGGGGCCCCCTTCTTCCCACTCTCACAGGTCACATGGTGCTCATCCTCCACCTGCTTTCATAACCACTTTAACTAGATAACCGTCTTCTCTATCAACAGGCGTAACCATAAAAACTAACACATGCTTACACTATAGAAACTAATATTTAGCAGGACACTTGGTACAACCCACTTTTTGATCTCTTTATTCACCCACCAAGACTGTCGTATTATCCCATCGCCTACCATACCCCCTCTAACACAAACCTCATCTTTTTACATCGTTTCATCTCATCCCATCCATTCTTGTCTCAAACGGACTGTGTTACCATCCGAATCTTTTGTACTGTAATCCTGACTTACCCATATAAACTTCTTAACTAACACAGAGTCAAGACAACCAAAACTGCCTACACCGACGACCAGTACAAACAAACAATAAACAAAACAAAGATCTAGAAGACAAAGGGTTTGAACTAACTGACTAGAACAGAAGAAGGCGAAAATGGACATAGCAGCCAACTACGCCGACCCCAGGGTTATTCCGAAACATGCGTCCTACATTACTCTACAGAACACAACAGACCTCACATTATACTTAAGACAAAATACAGACATCACTGACACCATAACTAATATCTTGGAGACTCTCTATGCTTGGCAAACACCCGTGGACTTATTATCACCTCAAACAAATAACAGAACGCAAACTCATTTCATTACGCCCCACTTTCAGCTCCCTTGTAAGCACCCTTATCACGCCCCATCTGTAGTAGATCGACACGAGTCTTTTTTACTCGCATCGTAGTTATCGCAGCTCACTTTATTCTGCTGCCTGCTCCTGTTGAACTCACCGTCCCTCCTTTGGTCCACTACTTTATCAACTGAACTTCCCGTCCATGGAGCAAATATTTACGTGTTGTCGAGCCAATTTCGACACAGGCAAACACAATCTCTTGTTCTTCTTTAAACCAAGGGTGTAGAGATGGCGGAGATAGTGTGAACAACGAAACAGGATCCGTCTAGAGCACACATTCAGCTAAAGCGTGGGACTGTTTTCTATTCCAGCAACCCCTATTCGGCCGACGATACCAATAAGCGCACACCCTTCCCGGTTTCTGCTCTTTTTGATTCATAAGAGCGGCCCTTCGTTACGCGGTTTGCCGGAGGTCACACTTTCACCCTTAGACGGACTCACCAGCCTGGTGCTTACACCCTACCATCAAGCGACCGACTTTGCTTGGATTTTTGGAGTGCAGGCACTTTTAAGAGTATCGTGCCCACAGACGAGCTAGGTAACTAGCTCATAGCCAGGTAGCGACAACGTAGCCACTCACAAGCGCCGTCGTCCCTAGCAACAAAAAATAGTAGATTGTGAGATATTGCACGATCAGACCATGCTGTATACCTATTCGTCCTTTAGCAGGAAAATATGACAAGCGACCTCTTCCGGGCGAACATAGCGCGCATGGTGATGCGGTATGGTCATGGGAACAATTTAGGACAACAAACTGGAGCGGTCGTAACAGCTGAGATCATTGATGTCTAACATAGTATAGAATTCCCTGGTACAACAACAATCACACACGGGTAAAATACGTGGCGTTGGAATCGCGGCTAGAATGGTAAGGTCCCTACCACATTCTTCTTTAACATTCTACAATTGCATTTTTCCTCGTGTTCTAGCCCCGTGATCCCTGGTTTGTACCGATTCGTGATATCACTCCAGGACTTTTGCGGTTTATCAACTAATTGCAAAGTTTGGAACGGACATTTCAAGCATCTTAGGCTGGACCTAGGATTAGTAAAACCCTTTACGTAGCTTGGTGTAGAGATGAATTTCATGAACTAGGCGGAAGGTCGGTGGATTAGTACCAGATGATCTGATGGATGAGTAATCACTGTCTCTCAATCACGCGTACCCAAAAAGAAATATGGACGAAAATGGTCACTAATTCTATAGGAAACAAGACTATTTAAAGTTTCGAAAAAGAGAAGTTGATAGTTGTTACCTTTGGTAAATATGGGGTAAACTATAACAATTAACCGGTCGACCCTCCCTACAACCCCACCAAGCGCAGGTGACATCGAAACTAAAACCAAAAAAGAAAAGAGTCAGGCTGCCACCAGTGCTTGCCAATGCACAATTGCAGGCGATGAGAGTGGTCTATGCAATTATATTCTGCTGTAAGCTAAGTACGACTTTCTCGATATACCATGTGATAGGCAATCGGACTCCAACAGGCTCATAACAAACGCGCTCAGCAAAAATTCTAGTGGGGAAATAATTATAACGCCGGTGCCCGAGTGTGTATGTCTGACACTTAGCAAAATTGATCCTCAGGAGGTCTCACTACTGTAGCCCACGAGTCCACCTGGTCCCCTAGGGGGAGGAATCCAGGCCGAGGTGTGCCAGGGACGTTGACGGAGTTGCGACCAGGGGATGGCGACACGAACGCTTAACAAATTGTCCTACCCCCTTTTTCTTGACCCCTCCTTCTTTAACCTTTCACCTTGTTTTCTACCTGGGCCCAACGTTTCCCTTATACAATATCTGTAGATAAAAACATTGCCAACAAAGGAAAATTGATATATTGCTACTTACACACATGATTGGCAGTATCACAATCACTCGAACACTTCATACATACAAGAATACAGTCCGCCTGCCACATCTCAACACCACAACCCCTGTTTTACCCCCGCGGCCTTACCCTCCTAGGGGAATCCCAACTCTTCTCTGCTTCCTCACGGTTTCCATTAATAACCCATCTGCGTCTAAGCGGTGGGTCAGATCTCTGAGTGATGGTGTACTTTATTAATTCTTTTACAACCGACAGAAAATATTTGTCTCCGCCCCAACATACGCCCGTCTGGTGCCACCCCCAGGGCTTCCACAGATTCCGCTAATCCTGTTACCCAACTACTGAAGGCTAGGGGGTAGCCGGAGGTAGACTATTGGGGCTGTGTAGTGGATGCACTCCCCGGTCCTGAGTTATCCCAACTTAGTGAATCGAGGTATATTGTCATGGAAATGTAGGGTGACTCGTATCGGTGTCTATCTTCGTATATAATGTAGCTATGTTGGTTGACGGGGTGGATGGGGTCGAGTAGTTTTCTTACCAATTATCGGCATTTATCTTCACAAACGGCTAGTACTGTTTGTTACTGTGTGTCAAAACCCACAAATAAGATACACCACGATGACTAAACGAGCTAGGGCGTTCATCGGGTACCAGTCCTACGTGGAGTGTTCACTACCAGCGGTCGTGTGCGTGAACACATAATCCAGTCCCAGCCTCAATGAATAATACCACAGGACTTCTTTTTGCAGGTCAGACAACAATGCAGCAAATTTGCAATATGACACTCACGTTGACACAACCTCCAAACCATGACGGTCGGAACTCGACCTCCCCACTTTGTTTGACTCCCTCGTAGACAACATACGTGACACAAAACCCAAAAATCGACTGACACATCCTCCTTCGACTTACCATGCTCCCCTTCCCACTTTAAACTATACAGAACGATTACCCTCAACTTTTTCACTTCTAGTAGTCCACATATTTATCTTTTTCTTATTTACCTCCATTTCCACTACTCCTACCTCACACCACATAGTTCTTCCAACCTCTTATTTCAGCTTCCCTTCTCCTCCCCTTCCACTTCTCACCCTAGTCTCTTCTTCCACTCTCCTTCTATATTTGTTTTATCCCACCCCTTACCTCTGGTCACCGACCACCATGCGTTTCCTGCCCTCAGTTCCTCTTGCTTTCTTCACTTTTTTACCCTTATGCTCTTCTGTCCGACTCCTCCCCCAGCTTTTCGATCCCGACAACTTAATATTTCCCCATTAAGCAGGCCACCCTGTAAACCACGAAACGGCACATCCTTCCCATTGTACAATACTTTGTAAACTGTTGCCAGGATATAATATTAGCCCCAACAAAATTGAAAGAACCACCAGGAGTATAGACAGAAAATTAAAAAAACTGGGCCGGTAATTCAGGGGAATCATAACTCTACTAACGGCATGCAGACGATTAAAAAAAAAAGGCTAACTCTAACAAGCAACAAATGAGTAACAAAACCCACTAAAATACTAAGTGAATAATTTATGATGTAAAAGGAGTAAACAACTTAGCGCCAATCTAAAAACAGTATGTGACCAAAGTACCTCGTAGCAAAAGTCACACAAACAAATAAGAACCAAATCACACAATCTCTCACTGTCCAGACCAGGGCGCCACGGTTCATTCCAAAACCCTTGACGATCTTATGTTCGCAGTTCACGTCGTTGCTTAAGACACCCTTAATTTGTGTTGTCGCATTTCTGTCCCAGTTATTGTTAATCTTTTGACCAGTTCTCGGAATAATCAGTGCAACACCATGACATACCCCGGATCCTGTAAAACATCGAATTGACTTGCAAAAACGGGTTGAAGGCGGACAAAAAAAGCGATTGAAAAATCATCAACCCAATCGAATTAACAAGCCGGGACACAAAGGAATTGAAAACAACAGGAATAAACTTTAGATAAAATATCTCTTGTCAATCAATGGTCTTAATAAAAAAAAATCATTTATTTTTAAAATAATTATAATAAAGATGATATGTCTCTAAACAACGGATGCTATTTTTTAAGAAAGATTATACAGATTACAGTTGTAAAATAAGAAGAGGATCCAAATAATGACGCTAAACAGAACGGCAAAACTAAAGAGAACAACTATAGTAGTTTCTTGTCGTCACTTTTTATTCTTGCATGCACATGAGAAAGGAACGGGAAATTGCAACACAACAAGATGAGGAATCCAAACCCCTCACCATGCGTCGATGACTTTGCAGTACCGAAGGGGATGGTTTTGAGTCTCGCTCTCCTACAGCCATAATACTGACCAAGAGATATGCATCACGCATTGACCAAATTACAGTCACAGACGGCAGCGACTACCATTGTTGCGGTCGTCACAGCAATACGACCAGGTCCCCCTTCGCGCCTGTTTAAATAGTCCATTACAAAATCGTTAACAATAAAAAGGAGCGGTTTACTACTACTGGTACTCAGGGAGCAATACCAGACACAAGTGCTCATCAACGACAAATTTCAGTAAGTTATCTATGAGACTGTATCAAAAATACGAGTATGTGTACGGCTCCCCTTCCTTATTATTGGTCACGTTCTTCGAACAAAGTCTTCGCGGACAGACTAGTATGGGTATCATAACGGAATCGTGTGAATAAAAGAGTTCGTATCCCGTGTGGCAAACAGTCAGGGAGACCAGGTTCGGCAAACCAAAACATAATCAAAGAAACTACGGATCATACAATCCCACCAATAGAAACAACAACGGGGCCCTCCGCTAAACAAAACAACCAATAGGCGGTGGCTGAATAAAACACCCACTGGTCTACAATACACGGAAGAACATGGAAAACTAAAACAACCATCCAGACTAGACAAAACAGGATCAAGTACACCCGTCAACAAGCTCGAAGATTCCACACAATCTCCCGCCACCTATTAGGGGTTGTCTACCTCAGGGTATAAAAGGACGAGATATCTGGCTGAGGAGAGATTTTAAGATGGCAACACTTAAATGGGGAGTCTTAAATTTTTTTTTAAAACGTTATTGGCATTGCAAAACCCCCACCTCAGCAACCTGAAAATCCATCATCCTACTCACACATTCATCTCCACCGGAAAAAAACAACTAGCGAAAATCCATATACATTCTTCTGTGAGATCGATGACATAAGATATATCTCCCCGCTGGCAATATGACGGCTACGTGTTGAGTTGAGCTCTTTGGCAAGAGTGACAAAAATGTCCGAATGTTCACAACATCATCGACGAGCCATATCTCCCGCATTATTACGGTGAAAGAGGATTTTTACGGAGGTCAAGTGAATGTCATTTCGTCTACACTCAGTTATCTTATTACTGTCTTATTTATGATTCTTTTATGGTTATTTTAATATTTTTTACATATAATTCCGTGAAATTCAACCGTTCGATCTAGATGACCATGCGGGATGCATGGACGGTATAGATGAAATCCTAATGCAAGAACATGTGGTTCAATTAAGATCATTGAGGTAAAATAACTCATTCGCGGAACGGCACGGAGACCCAGTAAAACATCTAAAAATGAGGCGATGTGAACCCCCTAACATAAACGCGTTGTAGAGCGTTGTATACTCCCAACAACAGGCAGCCGTCCTACCAGTTGTTGTATGCTTACGCATCGACTAAGTGTAACCTTTCAGCGACTGTTTGTGGACATACTTAGTATATAATATAAACCACAAGTGGACCTTCTAGTTAAATGGGTGCAGCGATCATAATCAGGCTTTTAGACTATCGCGTGTCTCGATAAAATAGTATTAGGGAATTAGTTTGAACAAAGTGGCCGGCATATAATAGTGAAGGAGAGTCTGTGGGCAAAGAAGAGGGTACGACAATCAAAGGATGAATGACACAGAATGTACAGAAAGACATACGTGGTTCAAAGAAAAGAAAGGCAAGACATGGTCTGGGTCGAGAGTGAGACGGAGGTCCGGGTGGAAGCGTGCACGGTGCAGGCCGGGACATAAAAATGTAGCACAAGCCTAACGTCTTGAATGGACAAATGGGTGGGGAGCAAAAAGTGCTTAAGCGAACATGGTCACGATTATTAATAGTAGATGGAAGTTGGTAATAATTCAATGGGACTAGAGGAGCACGTCAGGAAGTGAATTGATTTTCGTGCCAATAAAATGTGCGTATTGGATCTCTTGCTGTTGTTGACGTACGTGTTCTAGTGGACAGCGAAGCGTTACGGAATATGATGATTCCTCAATGATCGAAACAAATAACGGACGGGTACTACTACAGGTGAACTGACTCTCGTTCGAATGTGACATTGACATCAAACTTGGAAACATGAGGGAGTTTTTTTGTGGTCACAAGAGAGTGCGGAGGGGACTGGCCAAAAAAAGGTATCTGCAGGCTGTTGCTAACATACCGCGGAACAGTGAGAATTGCATAATAATCTGAAAGAAAGAAAGGCTCAAAGAAAAAACCCTACGAGATTTATGTAGGCAGGGGAGGACAGAGCCGGTGGTTGAGTACAAGGCAAAGAAGGTTTAAGGTCGCGGGAGTTCCGGAAAGGTCACGACAACACCATCTTCATCGGTCGAGGGAATACAGCGACTGAATGACTAAGAAACAAAGAGACTGAAGGCACGCGAACAGTCTACTGAGAGGAAGGAAAGGACATTGCTTGTGCAACAAATAAGAGCCGTTGGCCATAACTTTGCCTGTTCGCATCGATGTGGTCGTGGTCCCCAGCACAAGAGACATAAAAAACTTATCTCACACTCTGCTGCGGTGATATCCTGTGTCGAACGGATTGTTCAAAAATGCGAAGTCTATCACTATCTATGAACATATTGGTTTTTAAGACACTGATCTTTAATACATCTTCTCTACTATATTGGACATAAACAAACTTGTCAACGATTTTTAAGATTGCAATATAGTTTCCTTTATAGAAAACAGAATACACTTTGACTATCATTCTACTATTGGATCAATCAACACGCGGATCAATATACAAATACATGGCGTTAGAGAGAGGAAAACATGGGGTTTTACATACATTTTTCTCGCGCTATGACTGACAAACAACCAGCCCACCCAGAAGGGGTTTGTGTGATCACCCCAACACAGATGCTTTTAAATACCACGAGTTTTTTTAGGGGTCATTATGTGAGGGCGACATTCAACTTCTGGGGAGCAGTATTACTTGTGTACCCTTTGTCATCTGCTTACTGGTTGTAAAGCCCAGGTTTTCATGAACTCTTGCTCATTCCAAGCACCAACCAGGGTCAGTCAATCGACCTTGCAAAAATAAACGGTTTATTTCATTTAATAAGCCTTCACACACCAAGGATGACAGAGAAAAACGTGACTCATCCCTAAAATACAACGAAGGAGATATAATAAAAATGAAAAAAACAGGTGAAGAAAGTTAAAACCACAACTAAAGTGAAGAAAAAAAACGAGAGAAGGTGAAAGCCAAAAGCGCGTAAAAACAGAAATCAACTAAAAAATCCGATGGAAACTAAAAAACGTCAAACAATAAGACGATAAAAAAGGTACAATAGAAAGTCTTAAAAGCACAAATTAAAAACCATAGAGGCAGACGGAAAAAAATGCTGTCATTCTGCCTTCAATAAATGTCACTTTGTGTTTGTGTAGTATTTTTTTTGAGTACATTTTTGTTTTCAACAGATGGGCGGGTAGAGAGGAGCCTGCAACTGGTATCGTTGATGGCGCAAACGGGTGGGAGATGCTCAGTGCTATCCTACCAACATTAGTTGCGTAGGTTGGGGACAACGTCCTCCCTGAAAAAAATTTGGGTAATTTTACACAGAGATCACAGAAGCACCTCCCCCATAACGCGTGTTCAATTGCGTAATCAGACCCCCCCCACGAGCGGACTCTAAAAACAAGCGATCAAACGACGGGAACGCGGAAAGCGTGCAAGTACAAAAACAATTGGCCAGCCTTGGCTGCAAATAGGTTGCTCGAGTAGTTAGTGTCATTAGGAGGTCTAAATCTCTTCTGATGGACCTGTGTAATTGGCGTCCAGGAACTAACCGTTAATGAGTAGATCAAAGTATTGAGCGTACAAGTAAAAAACCGCAGAACCAACAGAAAAGCTCAAGCGACTCCCTAGCAAAGGAAGATCAAAAACACTCGTTATTCAAGCATCTGCACGCTCGCCTTAACAGTACCGAATCTATGTGTACTCCATCAATAATCACTTAATCGCTTAATCTAAATCCAGACTCATTCTTACCCCATGTGGAACAGCTCCGACAACCAGCCATACCAACCTCCAGTTATACACCACCCGTCAAACTCCTCCACAGCCTATAAACATGCACAACTCCACACCCCATTCAAAACATCCCACTTCGCCTAAATAATATATTATCTAGTGACTCAACCCTGATACAAAACTAAGAGTTTCGGGTAAAGTTTCGAATAAGAGTAGATTGTCACTCTATCTATTGCAATAATTAAGCGTACTTTACCACGTTTCTAGGTAATCTTACCGTAACTCTAGCCATCTGTGCGGAATACCGCCCCCCAACTACCCAATCCATCGCTTTATATAGTTTACGACATTTCAATAGACAAAAGGTGGTTGATGTAATATTCCTCTACCAGAATGAACAACATATAGGTGCAAAGGTACTTGACGATATGGAACCGATCCGGAGGATGCTTCACGCGCTGCCAGAGAGCTTGTGGCTCGACTAATTCACTACTTTCACTAAATTCCGCATTAACCGAAAGTAGCCTCTGTCGTCTTTATCGCTACAAA
This sequence comes from Pseudopleuronectes americanus, assembly GCA_038501795.1. Classification (NCBI taxonomy): domain Eukaryota; kingdom Metazoa; phylum Chordata; class Actinopteri; order Pleuronectiformes; family Pleuronectidae; genus Pseudopleuronectes; species Pseudopleuronectes americanus. The sequence continues at coordinate 22,925,120 of CM076725.1, read as the reverse complement.
ATCCGTTATCAGTTCTAGTTATCCAGGCTCCGACAGACAGGCGACGCATGCGTCTAAAAGGCGTCTCCTTGCCATAGGATTTGTATTTACCCACACTGTCATCGACTTCTAACCAAACGAGAAAACACACTAAAGAACGCGACAAACCTGTCAGCCGGCACGTGGGTAGGGGGGCCTCATTTACACGTTTAAGTGCATCCGATAAGGATAAGTCTACGTCTGCCGATGATCCTAAAGTATTTAGCCCTCTTTTTTTAACAAGCACGGGACCTATGGGCTTCAAGGACGCCGTCTCAGGTGCAAAAGAAGAGAAAGCCGCTTACAAGTGAGGAATGTAACCTAAAAGAAGGTGATCAAGTCCCAAGAGGAACAAGGCAATGGGAATGATTAAAAAACCACAATATGCCACGTTTACTGCATGCGCATTATAGTTGTTTAGACGACATTGAGATGCGAAAATACAACAGGACTTCAAATACGACCACCACAGTGGATTGACATAGTCTGTGGTTGTATTTCAAAGACACACCTCTGCTTACGCTTTCAACATTCTGTATTATTAATCAATAGGAGACAGTTATGATTGTAAGCGAAACTCCTTGGGACGGATGAGATACCTATTCTTTACGAACACCCATACAAAGACCCAGAACGGCGCTATGAAATGAGCGAACCCTTCCGAACGGCGTTACTACCAACATTCCTGTTTCATCCTCTCTTTGGCATTCCCGTAGGCCTTGACCCTCAGATGTTGCGATGTATCCCAAATTTAGTTCCTTTCTTAACGATAACACCACACCCCCTGCTACTCCACTGTACGCTATGCCAACATCCAACCACTCATCCCTATCCCTCCAAAAGCTACCATCTCACTTCCCAAAAGAGGGTCGCTCCCACGATTATAGCTCCATAATACGTTTAACAACAAGCCAAAAACTCTATCTGTAATGTCCAAGAGCACCTCTAATAAGAATGCAACTAGATGCATTAGCGCGCTTCTTTCATTTTGCCTCGATGTAATAGAGATGATAAAATAATACGTCTCAATATTCGTACGCTGTCCAACAATCTCTGAAATCAGCAAGTTACGCCTTGTCTCCAGATAGGACCAATAGGTGTAGCCGCTGTTCGTTATGACCTGAGAAAATAGGGCGCATAACTACAGAGGACACACATAACACACACAGCTGTGGAGACAATCGCATATCAAGAACATATCGAGCGCGAATCTCTCACGAATGTGGACTCCCGCATGAGACGACTGTCTCTGAGTAGATCAGTTGAGATACCGAACATGTCTATCCCCAGATATGGGCGATGTGCGCAACTGCAAATACCTCCACACAGATTTAAATACAAAAACACTAACCAATCACAGAACGAAACAACCGTATATCACTTTTATACAAAGTCTACCCAGATACCCGTCCCGCGCCCACCTACCAATCCAACTACTCTTCCCCGTCTCGGTACATGAATCGCAACCCCTTCCTGCAGTCGTAGTCGGAAACAAACACCACACCATCTAATCCCCCGTATTATTCTACATCCCTTCGTTAGATCCTTACCTTCGACCCCACGCAATTCTCTGTCTTGTTACATTAATTCTAACAAACTCTAACAACACACCCACCACACCAACACGATGCAGCGCTACCACTATCCTGACTCTCAGCTAGTGTAAGGTGATGTAAATCGTTGCACTTACTTGTATTAAATTTATGAGACTCTGTTTAACATTAGAGAAAATCTAATTGAACTCCTGTCGTAAGTTAACTACGCCAATCCCACCCGTAAAAACACAAAAACAGCTGCTGTCTACACTATGCCCTCATCAGACACAAACAACGAAACTACTTCCAACACGATTGATCGACGTCCCTCAATGAAAATCCACCAACGAGTAGGAAGTCAGTGCCTCAACCTATGTTACAATTATGGCAGATGCCCCCCGCGGTGCCCGCTTCAAGTGGCCAGCCGAAGCGTCGTTGAGCTTTCATGCGTCAAGGGAGGCGCGACGACCTTAACTACGTGCAGACCGCCAAGTCTGCGTACAGGCAAAGTCCCCGACCACGGTGCCATAACCATGGCTTAGGGCAAGGAAATGACTAAGCTTTTAGCCTTCCTGATCTCAGGCATTTCATCTTATCGTAGAAGGTCAACGATCGACCCCTCAAAATTCCATACACCACTTAGTTAAACATCCCAGCTGGCAACCACACACCCACAATAGGGATCAGAGAGCTATGACCCGATGACAAACGGCGTTACGGGTGTAAATCAAAAACGCCCCAAAGAATAAACGAGGGATACACCGAACGTTTGATGATAGAACGAGAATTAGAAAACACACGGCAGGCCGTTGTTCCGTTTTATACCCGAAGCGTGTCTTTAATGCTCTCGGTGAAAAACCCAGGAGATACAAGAAGAATACCGGTGGGGGGGTAGGTATCCACGGTTGGAGCGGCGACGGAGTGGACCTGCTTCTATCTTTATAGTGCGAGACCAAGCAACGTCTAGCGTAGGACCCTTCCTAAACGAAGCCAGTAGATGGACCACATCGAACTACGCGCTGCATAAATGGAGGACCCCATGGAAGTTATTCACAGCCGGGGAGAAAGTTGCACTTCAAACAAGATCAAGCCCTTTCTGCTCAAATACATGTTTGATGGCTCATTATGGCTTCCTTAGGCTAAATGGCGTCATTATGTTATAAGTACCAGGTGAGTTGAATTTCTACGTATATACTTTATAGACAACCCCCACGCGTTGTTCTTCTTTCTTTCTCCCCTCAACCAAACATAACAAAGTAAGTGGGTCTCGATCATTGTGTGTACCGACCACATCGTAAGCTAACCGTCATGTTATGTAGGTAAAGACGGTCACTTCCGAATGCCCCTGTCTGTATATAACAAAGGCAACAAAACTACATCACCTTATAAACAGAATCGGCAAAGTGTGTGACCTCCAATCTAAGAACGCCCAATTGTTGAGCTAGTAATCCGAAACGAAACCTTCTTACTACAGCTACTGTGCCTTATTCCTGCCCGATGGGGGCCAAAAAACCCAAAAGCCCACCTTGGTCTCACACGTTTACGAAGACCTTACTCGACAACATAGCCCCGCTTCGAACATGTGCAGACTAGACCGTGCGGCTTATTCCTTCTCTTTTCTAACTCCCCACCACACCCCCAAACTAAACGAATACAAAAACCTATGATATCTCCTAACAACTATCCGTGCAAACACATTTCTATCATAACGCAAACAAGCAGCAGCTCAGACTCTTGGTAGGACAACACAATATGAGTCTCACCTGAAAACCGAGGCCATGAAACTCAGATATCGTCAAGCTCTACTAATTGTGGCAAGTTTGAACAAACATGTCAAATACCATAACCCCACACGGACTAAGTATGTGACGATCATTGTGCAACTTTAATTTACAGTTGAGTAAAACAACAGCGTCTCTAGCACTGTCTTAATATCGAGACTAGGAAATACTGTACGGGAAATGTAATTAGCAGGTATACTTTAGAGCACGTTGTAGATTTACCGAGCATTTCTGGGTAACCATTTCAATAGTCCGCAAATTTTGCTGCGCAAGTATCACTTTATTACATGTGGAACAAGTGCAATGTCTTCGTTACGTTGCAACTCTACCTTCGTCACGCGTCATTTCATCACTCATTCGGTACACTTCAATTAAGCAGACAGCTTCAGACCCTACACCCAACATGCAGGTATAATTCTTCTACTGTGCATAGGGGGTCAGATTGAAAAAATAGTAAATACCAACCGAACCCTACTCGACGAAATCGAGGAACGGGCACAAGAACGGTGTGTATGTCTGTGGATTCCTTCACGCTGTGTTGTTCATTCTAGTTATGGCTTCGAAGTAAGAAATCAAATCGCATTAGCATATTGCATTCTAACTAACCATCTTAGGGTGCCGGTGTGCTCGTTTAGCTGGCTTGTATCCTATCCTTTTCAACAAAAGGCTGACCCAAGGGGTTACAAGCGCAACGAATAAGTTGTAGATTTTCATCAGTGTATAGTCTCTCCGTTAGGCGGCCTGTTGGTCTACGATCTGATCTTTTTATTTACGCGTCCGAAATCTTTCGGCTTCGGCGCCAACAACACACCAGCCACCGTCAACAAAATTGCTACACCCAATCACTCTTCCTTACACAATTTAAAAAGTGGCAATGTTTGAGTTTTCCTATTGACTTCAAGAGAGATACGGGATCCAAGTCAACGTGGCAGCTCCGACCGGTGTACCCAAATTTATACGTAAGGGATCGCGTACTCAAAAACCCACAAATGATATCAAAAAAACCGACATGAACTAGCATTGCTGAAAGCACAGTTGAGAGAGACTTGTAGCCTTCCGGGAGTTAATATTATTTAACTAAACTTACAAATCCTCTTGTGTGCTTCGCATTTCAGTTAGTTTTTTATAATTGAGAGTCTCTTTAACTTCATTGGTTTGTTTTGTTTTCCTCATAGGAGGTTTATGCAATTATTGCTGCACATTTGCGATCGGCTATCTGATAAAATAACAACACCCGCAGCCCCAAACAACGCTCTGTCTATGACCGTTGACTTTTTTATTTTCTTGTTTTGGAGATTGAGTCAATTATGGTACAAGTTTATCTGATTTTATTATCTATTGTGTTGGGTATATAATTACAATTATATGTGCTTCCTTTTTCCTTCATGTTTCTCTCGCTTCTATCGTTCTACTCTTTCAAGTCTTTATCTGGCTGGTTCTTTGCTCATGGTCAAGTTTTAGGAATTGTGTTTATTTGTTCGTTTTTTGTAAACCCTTTTTTTTCTTTTTCCGGTTCTGTTTTATTCTCTCCCCATTTTTTTTTCGCATATCTTAGGGAGATTCCAAGCTTTGGAATTCAGGCAGTTCATAATGCCGACGGCATCGCTTCAGCCGTCTACAGAGAGAGTCCAGACTCCTACTATATCGAGGTTAAATACACAACACACGAACTACAAGCATTACATTGTTTATATTGATGGTATCCGTTTTTGTAGAAATTACATGTTTGTTCTTCCCGTACGCAAGGTTTACATCTGAGTAGTTTTTTCTTTTAGTTTTTTTCCTCATTAGGCACATATACGATAAAGCAGCAAATTTGACTGTAGCTAGCCAGATAAACTAGATTTTTATGGATATTTGCTTACTTTAAAAAAAAAAAAATTCTCGACGTGCGTTCACTTGTTCAATTTGCCCAATGAGAGCCGCTACTGTATTTTCACTTTCGAAAATTCACGTTTTTTTTCTATGAAATCAAAGCTCTTACATATGAATTGTGCGTGAATTGGAGTCTACTGCTTTTTTAAGATTTTCTTCCACTTTATGTTTTACTATTTAATATTTTATTTAATTATTCTTAGTTGCTTTTTTTTTTTTTTTTTATATTTTTTAATTTAAAAAAAAAATTAAAACAAAAAAAATAATTACTTATTTACCAAAAAAAAAAAAAAAAAAAAAAAAAAAAAAAAACTACTAAAAATTTTAAAAAATTTAGTACTAAAAAAACAAATAAATAAATTTTTTTTATATGTTGAATCATATTAATTTTTTATACTGGTTTTTTATTTTTCTATTTTAGTTTAACTTTATTTTTATTTTAAATATTACATTTAGAAGTGTTTACTTCCCCGGTTGATTAGACATTATAGTGGCTAAACTCTGCGCCTTGGACAGGCGAATAACTCCTCTCTTGCTCAGCCTGAACAACCATGGAGACCGGTGCTGCTTAATCCATACCCTCAGACTTCCAAAAATTCTTTAGTGGTTGAGGATAAGCCAATGGTTGTCAACCCAGTTAAAGCTTAGCTTATGAGTACACTTTGCTGCAAAAATTTACTACTTGTTTACTTATTTATGCGCGCCATTGTTGTTGGGTTCAAGCACCTCTCAAGTATTGCTTCGTTTTCCAGAAATTAGCATTTGAAGTGTGGGCAGTCTCACGCTTCGTGGCCAGGAGAAAACAGGTTCGGTAATAACAATGTGGGCGGTTCTGATAGTAAATGTGATGTAAGGTGCTTGGTTGAATGGGAGAAACATTACCTTTTAGGTTATGTCGGTGGGGTAAGTGGAGGGTGTCAGAGTCAGGTGTCATTAGACACGCCTGCGGATGATCAAAGCTGGTTCCAGAAGTACGACCATCCGAACCTAGACCAAATTAGAGTGTGTTCGCTCCTACGGATACACCTTCCCACCCTTTATTTTACCGATGCCAGACGTGCCGGCCGTGCTGGGGCTGTTCAAAGATATTTTATTATCCGGTTCAGTCGTCCCACTGGTTTTGTGTGAAATTGTCATATCTTCCCCAATGGGTTATACCGTCCTGAGGATTCTTCGTGCAGTGCTATGTGGTGATATTCACTTTTAGTTACTTCCTTTCGGTGACTAAGGGGCCAACTCTACGGGTAAAGCTTTATGGGGTGGATTTTTCTACCAAACGGGTACATGAACATTGTTTCAGGCGGAATAGTTACGTCTTTTTCTCTTTCATGTCAATTGAAGCAGTGATCATACCACATAAATAAACAGGTCTGTTCACAGGACTGAAGGGTTGTTGTGGATATGCAAAGGTTGGTAGCAAGGTGAAAACGTCTTTTTATTGACATCTTATAAGTGTAGGTCACGCTTTGATATTTTGCGGTTTCAAGGGGGTGAAAATAACGAGTAAAGTCGCTATGGCAGAACAATTACCGCCATCCCCAAACGCCTTTCATCACAACTAGTAAATAGACATTTACTTCTGTCAGAATGCCCGCCCCTTGTAGTAGTGCCCGTGCTCTCCAATGCGACCGAGCCTACCGAGGAAAAAGCAAAACCGCAATGACGCAGGGACGTCGCCATGTATCGGGGGCACGGGGAAAGCGCACCGTATCCTGGTCATCTGGGAGAGTTTATATGGGTGACGAATGTTGAACACAAATGGAAGAGAGCGGATACCAGTACGTATAGGGTCGTGAGGGTTGTGGGTCCTTCAACCGGTGAGGAAACTTTCGGGCTGACCGAAGTGGTAAGTCTTCGTACATATGAGCCTGCTGCAACTATTGAACGAGAAGGTGTGTAGAGAGCAATTCAAGGTTCTGAGAATATGGCTCTCGTAGTGAGTGTGGGCTGAGGGTGAAGTGAGGAAGGTAAATGACCGTATGGGTGTCTTGGGGCAATGGATAGCGGAGGTTGGGTACTAGGACTATGGGATTGTGGGGATAAGTGGGATTATAGCGCAAAAAGTGGACCATCTACCTCCCTTTTTTTTGGTCATTGTTGCGTTCGGTAAATCGTAGTTCGTTGTTTTCTCCTCCATACCCTCACTGTCCAGGCTACAAGCTGCTCTTCGTTTTTTGTCCTTTTGCTGCTCTTTAATCACGGTATATTGTGGTGGATGAGTAGTCTGCAGTACCATGGTGGACGGATTTTTTTAGTTTTTTTAGTTGTATGTTTTTGTTTTTTGTACTTCTCTTGATTACATTCTTATCTAGGTCACTTCATGCCATGTCTTGATTTAGTATTGGATTTGTACAAGGTTGTAGGTTGTACTTCGGGGATCATGACATGGGAGTCGTGTGGTGGATGGCATAGGAGTGCGAGGTCCGGGGGGTGGAGGGGGCTGTGTGATATGGTGGGCGGGAGAGGGGAGATCGAGTGGCGGGCGGTTAGGTCGGATAGAGGGGGAGGTGAGCGGATGTGGGATTGAAGGCTGATGAAAACGGGCGGAAAGGGAATGGATTGGGAGTGATAGGAGGAGGGAGGGGTCGGGAGGAGGGGAGGGGATGTGTTTTCTTTGTTCCTCCTCTGTCGAACAGGCTCAGGTTTTTTGTTGTATTTTGTAATTAATTGTTGTGTGCGGGGGAATTGCGTTTCGATGGCGAAAGAAGGGCGGTTGTTGGGGGCCGGACGGGGGGGAGTTAGTCGGGGGGGGGGAGGATGGGGGTGGATTTGTGAGATGGGTAGCGAGTTGACGTATCGGCACATGGGGTCGGGAATCGTTTGGTTGGGAACCTAAGGAGGTTGAGGGTGTGGAGAAGCCCTGAATTGACAAAGGCGGTGCAGAGAAGTTGTCACTTAAGAGTAATTTTAGTGTTATTTTATATTTTGTTTTGCCCCAAGGTCATACTGCAGTTTGTAATTTCATTTTTTTATCGTATTGTCATGGTTTTTACTCTGTTTAATCATTGAACTCTGTTTTTTTGGTTTTTCCACCATATATAAGATGCGTGAAGCAAACGGTGCGTAAGTATTGGATATTTAGTTGGTGTTATGTTGTTTGAGATGGTTTACGGTGCTTATATCATTTTTCGAGCAGGGATTGTGGAACATACCCAACAGTTGGGACTCGGGGTAGAGACGGGATGTGGGGCCGGAGGTGGGAGATAGTTTAAGTAGGAGGAGTTTAGTGTGATGGGGGGATGGGGAGGCACGGTGGGGAGTGTGTATGATTGTGGTCGGGCAGAGAGGATGGGGCTTTGCTGCGGGTAGGGGTCGAAGTGCGTGGATGTATGGTGGGTATGTGTTTTTGGCTGGTGGCGGTGTAGGTTGCATAGTCGGGACAGGGGGAGTTATTGCATGGCGGGGGGACTAGATTTGTGTGGCGAGGAGGGGGAGGGTAGAGGTGGAAGGTAAGGGAAGAGGTAGGGCGAGGGGTAGGGGTAGGGTTGTGGGGCGGCATGTCTTGTCATGGGGTGGGTGGGAATGTCTTTGTGTGTTTGGGGGAGGGTGGTGGTGGAGCGGGGTGGGGGGGGGGCATGATGGAGACTGTGGGATATGGGGTGGGGGAGTGTAGGAGGTATGTGCAAACTGGGATGGGTGCGATGATTGGTAGGGGGGCAAACGGGGGGGAGGAATTGTCTGGGGCGGGGGAGAGTAAAGAGACATAGGAGGGGCGGGGCGGGAGAAGGGACTTGGGGGGACAAATTTGGTGAATGCAATGGACTAGGTTGAAGGGGGGGCAGGTGGGCAGGAGTAGTATTGGAAGGGCCGGAGGGGGGCAATGGAACGGTTACATTGATCTATCTGTGAACTTAAGGGATTTGAGGCGCGGGGGAAGGAGTGTAGGATGCGGGGGAAGGGGTGTATCATGTAGAATCTGGTGGTTGGGCAGGAATTGGTGACAGGCGGGAGGGTCGGACATGGGTAGAAGGGGGATGGGGGGTCGGGAGGACGGATAAGGGGACGGGAAAAGGCAGGCACGGGGTGGGAAGGTTATTGGTGGCGAGAAGGGAGTTGAGGGTTAAAGGGTAGTGTGGAGTGCGGAGAGACGTTGGGAACGGTGCGGAGGAATGGGGGCGGGGGTTGAATGGTGTAATGGGCGTAGGCGTGACTACTGGAAGGAGAGTTTGTGGTAAGGGGGCAAGAGGGGCGACTAGAGCGGACAGGCGCGGACTTGGTATCGTGTAACGTGTGTTGTTAAGGGCATGGGTGAGAGGAAGCAGGGCTTCGTCAGGTGGTTGGAAGGGCTGGCGGTGAGGTAAGGACGAGGGGGAGGATGGGTGATGTAGCATGCTCGGGGGTGGGGGTGACAGGTGGTCAGTGAAGCAGGATTGTGGGAGGTAAGATTGTGTTGGAATGGATAAGGTGGCTTGGATTGAGGGTGATTTAGGAGCTTGTGTTTGTGGTAAATTGTGATGTTTACATTGTAGTGGGAATGTTTGGGAGGAGAGATTCTTCTGTAGTACTTGCTTGTTTAAAGAGGGTTATGAGTATTGGTCAACGTACTTGAGCATAATCATTCCGGGCACAGTTTTGGTTAGGGGTTGTTAGCGTGTGACCGGATTTGGGCCCCGAGGATTGACGGATTTTTCATAGGATGTCAGTGTTGTGAAAAAGTTGTGGGTAATAGGGGTGGGTGTTGAGAAGTTGGATTGTGATTGAATGCCTAAGCGTAAAAATTATGTGCGGTTTGGGGGGGGGCAGTGGTGGGGGGAGGACGATTGGGATGTGGGGGTGGGAAGAAGGGTTGCTTGAGGGAAGTGGGGAGGCAGGAGACTTAGAGTTACGGATGGACTATGGGGGGAGGGAGTGGGGGATAGAGGTTGAGGGATAGGGGGATAGAGTGATAGAATGGAGGTCTAGGGGGGTGGTAGGGGGTACACGTGTCTGGGATAAAGTATGGGAATGAGGGAAATGGCAGGCTAGGGGTGGATGGAGAGGGGTAGATTTGAGTGATTAGGTCAAGGCTTGGTTGTGTGAGGGGATACGTGAGGGGGGTTGTGTAGAAAGGTGGGAATCCTGGTAAGGGCTTAACATTCGCCTCCAGTCTGTTTGCTGTATAGATTCGCTCGTTCTTTTGCTTGTTTATTTTGTCCCCTTTTGTGTTTGTAGGAGTGGAGTCTGTGCGACCCGTCGTTACTGGGATGTACTGTAGGGGGAGGGTTGACAGAGGTCAGGAGGTACGGTGAGGTCAAGGTCGTGAGATAGGTGGGAAAGGGGGATGTAGACGTGTGGATCTGGTCTGGGGATGAAAGGGGCAGTAGGGTAGTTGGGAGGAAGGGGGAGGGGGGTGGGGGCGCTCGACGGGAATGGAATGGGAGTGTACGAGAAAGGGTGCTGAAGGGGATAGGACTGATGCTCTAATCTACCGTTTGTTATTTTTGTTTGTGGATCTTTTTCCCGTATTTTTATGCAGTTGATCTGTGCAGTAGGCATTTGGGTGGGGTTATTGAAGTGTTTTAACTAAACGGGATTGGGTGAGGAATCACATGGTATTGTTTTAACTGTCACTTCAAATCTTAATTTTTTTCACTTCTTGGCCATTTTATTAACTTTATATTGTATTTTCTTTTATTGTTGTGAGTAACCTGTTGTACTTATCGGAATTGGTGGCTATGGTGAAGGGTGGTTATGTTTATGTTTGTTACTCCACTTTCTGATTACTGTTTTTTTCTTTTTTCTTCTTCTTTTTACTGTTTGTTCTTTTGTGGTATCCCAACTTAGCTGAATTTGAATTGGAAGGGTTCTGAGGTGTGCGAGTGTGAGAGGTTATCGAAAACGTGCATGAATGAGGTTACTGTCAATCATTATGTTTGGTTATTTTGTGGAAATTGCGTATTGGGAATTGCGGTGGACGCTTTACTCGTTCGTTTTTTTTATCACCTCTTTTCCGTTTTATCCTTTTTTGACTCGACTTAAAGCTTTTAGCAGTTGAGGTTTTTTTTTTTATATTTTATGGGGGTAACTTGTGTACTTTCAAGGGAAGGTGGGAGGGGGACCTGGTAGGGAAAGGGTAGTTATTGTCTATGTGTTATATTGGAGTTATGGGTGTGGGATTTTGCTTGGAAGGCACGGGGGGTGTGTTGTTGACAAGGGGGTGGGTCGGTTGGTGTTGGTTGGTTGAGCAACATCATGTAGGAAGCTAAGTGGGGGAGGTCAGGAGGGACGGGTAGGTGGGGCTGATAGGGCCGAGGTAGGGGCTACGAGGGGGGAGGTACCAGTGTATCGGAGGAAGTCATGGGGAGTAACTACTGATAAGGGGTGTGAGAGAGTAGCGTGGGAAAGGGAGGGGAAGATTGCTTGTGAAGAGAAGGGGGGAGGTGAGTACGGTGAGGGAGGAAGCCCGGACGTGTACGGCAACATGGAGGGGTTAATATGGAATGGGACGTAGGGAAGTTATATAGCGACAAATAGGGGTAGGTAGTGCTGGAATGGGGGATAGTAAGGGTACGGCGGGGGAGTGGAATAGTGGAAGGAGAGTGGGAGGGTGGGGGTGGTGGAGTTGGGAGGAGGAGGGGATAGGGTCGAGGGATTGGCGGTAAAGGACGGCGGGGCGGGAAATAAGCGAAGAACGAGTGAGAGGCTGGAGGGGGGCGAGGGAGGGGGGGATGGGCGTGGGGGCAAACGGGACCGGGTCTGACTAATACGGTGTGGTGGGGGGATGGCGAGGATGGAACAGGGCGGGTAAGGGGGGGAAGTGGATCGGGATTGACGAAGGTTTGGAGTGGTGACAAAAATGGGGGTGAAGGGTGTTGGGTGGTGGTTAGGTAGTGTCGGTAGGTCAATGGTTGGTTTGGGAGCGTTTGAAGAGAGAGGTGATAGATGCGTAGGTCGTTCCTTCACCTTTTTTATTCTCCTGTGTTGAAGTGACGGACAGGTATGGGGTGAGTTTGGGAGCAGTAGGATGAGGTGATGGTGAATGACAAGTAACGCGTGGGTGTTGCGGTAATGTGGAATTTACTAGGATTTTTAGTAGTAGGTACTTCGACAGGAAAGCACCATGGCAAGTATGAGTAAGTTTGAGTCTGAATAGGTCTGGTGGTAGGTGAAATTCTAATTGCGCAAGGGGGGGTAGGGGGGGGCGGGTAGAGTGGGTGTAGTAAGTGTGTGAGAGGCGGAGCGCGAGGCAGGGTACGTAGGAGAAGGGGCGTGGTGTAGGTGGAATGGGTCGGGACGGAGAGGAGGACGGTGGGTAGTTGGTAACTGGACCAGGGGCGTAGGAACAAAGGAGGGGTAAGTAAGTGTTAGTTAGGGTGGGAGTAGAGGAGGGAGCATGAGAGATCGCTCAGTAGGTCATGGGGGTAGGGGTTGTAATCTAGGTGTCATGTGGGGGGTACGGGGGAGAAGAGTGGGAGGGGGTACGGAAGCGGAGGGGGGAAGGGGATGGGGGGAAGAAGCGAGAGGGGGGCTGGGGGAGATTCGGGAAAGGTAACAATGGGGGAGAGGGGGGAGGATTATGGGAGCGGTGGGGAAGTGAGGGGAGAGGGTGGAAGGGGGGGTGTAGAGGAGGGTACAGAATGTAGGTAAGATAAATGTTGCAGGGGACAGGGGGGTTTAGGTTGAGTGGGGGTACGTGGTGGGGATGGATAGGCGGCATTCGGAGGTTGTAGGCTCGGAAAGGTAGGGGGACGTGGGAGTTACAGGGGGAGTGGGGGGAGTAGGATCGAGGGGAGGGGACAGAATCACCAGTGGTTGGGAGGAGGGGGGGGCGGTGGGGGGGGGGGGGGGAGGGGGTTTGGAACCCTGAAAACGGAGTGGGGAGGGGTAGGACAGGAAAATATTTGGTGGATTGGAAGGGGGGGATAGGGAGTGAAGTGGTGGGGGTGGCGGAGGACTATGAAGAGGAGGCGGGGGGGAGGGGGGGGGAGGTTGGCGAAGGTGCGGAGGGGGGGGGGCGAGTGATGAGTGGGGGACGTCAGAGTGTCGTTCGGATGGTAAATGGGGTGGCTGTAAGTGTGAGTGAGTGAATGATTTCCTTTGATCATTCACTACTGACTCTCTTAATTTGCTGTATCCCCTTCTTTACGCTTTAATGTCTGTGGGCGAGTAGGATATTCCGGTACAAGCCTGGTATTCGTGCATTTCGAACTTTTTTTTTGTTTTATTCTTTTGCGTGGTCGGTGGTTCTTATTTCTAAGGTTTTTGGTCTCAGGTTTATCCTGGGGTGGTAGGGGCGCACCTCTTATTGTTGGAGGAGTGTTTAGGAGGGTGGTGTACGATGGGGTTAGTAAGTGCTATAAAGGGGGGTGGTGTGGTGTTTAGGCGGGCAATAGAGGGGTGGTTAAGGGACGTGGAGAGTGTATTATCGGATTGATCTGTAGTGGGCCCGGAGGAATGCTTTTCAAGGATTTGTGCTGTTGTGAGGTGGAGTTAGGGGCAAGGTTGGGGTGCATGTGGTGCGTAAGTGGGAGGGGGGGAGGTTGTGGGAGGAAATGATGTATGGGGGCGGGGTATGGGTAGTTGGCTGGGTTTGGTTAGCAGGGGGTGAGGGGACTTGTGGTGCTATGATGTCACTGTGAGATTAATAGGGGTTTTTGTGGGGGAGCGGGGGTGATTGGTTTGGGTGTTGGTGGGGAGGTTTGATTTGTGGATGGAATTTGGAACTGATGGGTTGGTGATATTTTTCTTTTAAATGGAATGAATAATGGCTGTAATGTTTCGTGTTTGGGTTTTTTGTGTGGCGCTGGGTTTGCTGCCCCAAGTGTCCTTTTTTGGTGTTTGTTAGTTTTACTTGTGTGAGTGATGTTTTTACTTGTTGTTGATAATTCGTTCTTGTCCAGTGTTAGTGCGTTTTTGAGAGTTAGGTTGCTTTTGGATAGTGAAGCGTGTGTGTTATGATGGGACAATTTAGTAAGGGATTTGTGTTATTTCGTTTTGTTTGTTTCACTGCTCTTTTCACGTCTGGTGATTTTTTTTTTGGAGTCACTTATTGTTTTGACTCTGGATTTTGTTCTCCTCTTCGTCGTTGTTGTGTTTAGTAGGGGGGTGCGAGATTTTTTGTGCATTGGTATTTACCTCCGAACTCAAATGAGTGTATTCCTACATTTTTTGTGTTTTAAGTGCGTGCGGCTGGGTGTGATTGGGGAAAAGCTTTGTAATGAAAAATGTGGTGGGGAAGGGGTGGATGTGGACGTTGAGGTTGTTATGTGCGGTTTTTTATGTGCTGTGGAAGGTTTGTGTTGGCATTTACTTTTCGAGGGGCCACTTGGTATTATTGGAGGAATGGTAACTATTCTTTTGTTAGTTAAATTAAAAATTTCAATACAAGATAATAGCTGTATTGTCTGGGTGTATGCGTGTGTGTGCTGGTGGTTATCACTTTTCTATTTCGTGTCCCTCATTGGCCTTGGGAGGAAGGCCTTGATGTTCTAGTGGGTAGCATGGAAAATAGGGTGTGGGGAATTTGATGGGTGAGACTGTTGAAATTTTTTTAGTGTGTTTTGGTCCGGACTTTAGTGAGTTAAGGAGGTGTAATTATTCTTTGTGGTTGTAGTTGTTTTGCATTCTTGTTACAGACCAATGTGGAGAAGATGTGTTTTGAGGTGGGTGTGGTTTTGGTTCATGCTGTATGCGTTTTGTCATTTTTGTTTTATTTTCTTTTTCCTAAGTCCTAATTTGTGAATGTGTGAATTTTAATGCTGTTTCCGAATGGTGTTAGGTCTTTGGTTTGTATAGTTGTGGTTGCTGTTGGTGCTTGTTTTGTTGAGAGTGTCATATTCCCGTTAGGGGATTGACAATGTTTGTTTTGGCACACCTACTATGGTGCTGAGAGCGTGGTTTGCGTGTAGGTTGTGGGGGGGTTATTTTTCGGGGTGGAAACCCAAAGTAAAATCCGGGGTGAAGGGACAGGACGGAGGGGTGCCAGTGGGGACGAAATGGTACCCATTAAATGGGAGGTGTAATTTGGGTGATGGAGTTATGTGTTTGAGGTGGGCTAGTAGGCGTAGGGGAAGCAAATTGAGCGGGTGCGAAAGGTGTGATGACCGGACATTGTTGTATACCGGATGATCGGGAGCGGTTACTGTTTTGATTCGTTTGTGGTACGGGGATGTTACAAGGAGGTGGGGGAGAAAGTGGGGAACGTGGCGGGTGGTAATTTACTGTGTATGGGAATGGGGTGGGGGAGTTACTTGTGTGGGGTTATGATCGGGAGTGGGGTAGTTGACGGTTGGGAAGTTGGGCTTGGTGTGGTTGGGGGGAAGTGTAGGTAATGGTGGGTGGACGTGGGGAGAAATTGAATTAAAGTTTCTGTGACGCCGGTTTTGTGTGTGTAATGGATGGACTTTAGTTGATTTTTTGGTTAGTTGTTTTGTAATTTTTAGTGTAGGGGGGCTTACTTTTTGCTCATTTTTGACGGAAGCTCGTGGTTTCTTTAGTCATGAGGTAGTCGGAAGGGTTATAGTATGTGATCGGCGGTGAAGAGTATGCAGGCGGGTAGAGGGTGGTGTGAGGAACGTGTGGGTTCGTGGGTGGCTGTTGGAGGGGATCGGGGGGGGTGGAGGGGTAAAGGGGAAGTATTATCTAGTTGGTAAGGGGAAGGTGAAGGCGAGTGCAGTGGGGTGTTGTAGGGTGTCCCGTGGGGGTGGGGGGGGCTGGGGGTAATAGCGGGGAAGCGAACCCGTGTGGTAGAAGAGGGAACGGGGGATAACGTATAGGGAGCACGGTGGGGGGATACGGGGATGGCACGGGGTGGCGGGGTGATAGATTGCACCGAGTGGTATGGGGTGGGATCCGGTTAGCATGGGGGGCGGGAGAGGGAAAAATATGGGTTTGTAGGTTATGGGACGGGGGGTGGGGGAGATGGTCAGGGGGATAGGAGGGGTGGGGAACGGATGATGACATACCAAGGTACATTGGGGGGGAGTGTGTAGTAAGTAGCCGGGGAGGAAGGATTTCTTGTGGGGTTGTGTAAGTGTTGGATGAATGGGTTTGGTTTTGTTGAGTTAACAGCATACCTTTTTCTTGATAATGGTTGTGGCTTTTTTTTTTCTCATACTTCGTTCTTTTTTTTTATTTTTTTCACAACGGTTGATTTATTTTATATGTACTTTATGCCCCAGCTTGCGTGTCGTACACTTCGGGTTTTGTATAGGTGTGGTCATGAGTGGTAGGAAGCGTATCTTCTTTACAAGGGTTGTTAATGTCCTATCGGTCTTCTCATTTGTTTTCACCGTTCGTCCTGTTTTTTTTCTTTGGCCTTTTTTTCTCTTTTGTAGTTTTTCTTTCTCGTGGTTCGATTATTTCCGGTTGTTGCTTTTTGCTGCTATCCTTTGTTCTTTAAGATAATGCTTTTCCATTCAATTTATTCATGCTATATTTGTCAGGGCATGTGATGTTGAG
>CM076725.1:22900361-22902861 GCA_038501795.1 Pseudopleuronectes americanus | reverse complement strand
TGGGGGGGTGGGTGGGGGGGGTGGGGGTGGGGGGGGGGTGTGGTGGGGGTGGGGGGGTGGGGGGGGTGGGGGGGTGGGGGGGGTGGGTGTGGGGGGGTGGTGGTGGGGGGGGTGGGGGGGGTGGGGGGTGGGGGGGTGGGGTGGGGTGGGGTGGGGGGGGGTGGGGGGGGGGTGGGGGGGGGTGGGGGGGTGTGGTGGGGGGGGTGGGGGGGGTGGGGGGGGGTGGGTGGGGGGGGGGTGGGGGGGGGGTGGGGGGGGTGTGGGGTGGGGGGTGGTGTGGGGGGGGTGGGGGTGGGGGGTGGGTGGGGGTGGGGGGTGGGGGGTGGGGGGGTGGGTGGTGGGGGGTGGGGGGGGGGTGGGGGGGGTGGTGGGGTGTGTGTGGGGGGGGTGGGGGTGGTGGGGGGGGGGTGGGGGGGGGGTGGGGGGGTGTGGGGGGTGGGGGGGGTGGGGGGGGGGTGGGGTGGGGGTGGGGGGGTGGGGGGGGTGGGGGTGGGGGGGGGTGTGGGGGGGGGGTGGGGGGGGGGTGGGGGGGGGGTGGGGGGGGGGTGTGGGTGGGGGGGGGGTGGGGGGTGGTGGGGGGGGGGTGGGGGGGTGTGGGGGGTGGGGGGGGGGTGGGGTGGGGGGGGTGGGGTGTGTGTGGGGGGGTGTGTGGGGGGTGGGGGGGGTGGGGGGGGTGGGGGGTGGGGGTGGGGGGTGTGGTGGGGGGGGGGTGGGGGGGGGGTGGGGGGGGTGGGGTGGGGGGGTGGGGGGGTGGTGGGGGGGTGGGGTGGTGGGGTGGGGTGTGGGGGGGGTGGGGGGGTGGGTGGGGGGGGTGGGGTGGGGGGTGGGGGGGTGGGGGGGTGGGGTGGGGGTGGGGGGGGTGGGGTGGGGGGGGGTGTGTGTGGGGGGGGTGGGGGGGGTGGGGGTGTGGGGGGGGGGTGTGGGGTGGGGGGGTGGGGGGGGGGTGTGGGGGGGGGGTGGGGGGGGTGGGGGGGGTGGGGGGGGGTGGGGGGGTGGGGGGGGGGTGGGGGGGTGGTGGGGGGGGGTGGGGGGGGGGTGGGTGTGGGGGGGGGGTGGGGGGGGGGTGGGGGGGGGGTGGGGGGGTGTGGGGGGTGGGGGGGGGGTGGGGGGGGTGGGGGGGGGGTGGGTGGGGGGTGGGGGGGTGGGGGGGGGGTGGGGGGGGGGTGGGGGGGTGGTGTGGGGGGGGTGTGGGGGGGGGGGGTGGGGGTGGGGGGGTGGGGGTGGGGGGGGGGTGGGGGGTGGGGGGGGGGTGGGGGGGGTGGGGGGGGGGTGGGGGGGGTGTGGGGGGTGGGGGTGGGGTGTGGGGGGGTGGGGGGGTGGGGGTGTGGGGGGGGGGTGGGGGTGTGGTGGGGGGGGTGTGGGGGGGGTGGGGTGGGGGGGGTGGGGGGGGGGTGGGGGGGGGGTGGTGGGGGGTGGGGGGGGTGGGGGGGGTGGGGGGGGGGTGTGGGGGGGGTGGGGGTGGGGGGGGGGTGGGGGGGTGGGGGGTGTGTGTGGGGGTGGGGTGGGGGGGGGGTGGGGGGGGTGGGGTGGGGGGGGGTGGGGTGGGGGGGGGGTGGGGGTGGGGGGTGGGGGGGGGGGTGTGGGGGGGGGGTGGGGGGGGGTGTGGGGTGGGGGGGGGGTGGGGGGGTGGGGTGGGGGGTGGGGGGGGGGTGGGGGGGGGGTGGGTGGGGGGGTGGGGGGTGGGGGGGTGGGGGGGTGGGTGTGGGGGTGGTGTGGGGGGGGTGGGGGGGGGGTGGGTGGGGGGGGGTGGGGGGGGGGTGGGGGGGGTGGGGTGGGGGGGGTGGGGGGGGGGTGGGGGGGGGGTGGGGGGGGTGTGTGTGGGGGGGGGGTGTGTGGGGGGGTGGGGTGGGGGTGGGGGGTGGGGGGTGGGGTGTGGGTGGGGGTGTGTGGGGGTGTGGGGGGGGGGTGGGGGTGTGGGGGGTGGGGGGGTGGTGTGGGGGGGTGGGGGGGTGGGGGTGGGGGGTGGGGGGGGGGTGGGTGTGGGGGGGGTGGGGGGGGGGTGGGGGTGGGGGGGGGGTGGTGGGGGGTGGGGGGGTGGGGGGGGTGTGGGTGGGGTGTGGGTGGGGGGGGTGTGGGGGGGGTGGGGGGTGGGGGGGTGGGGTGGGGTGGGGGTGGGGGGGGGGTGGGGGGGGGTGGGGGTGGGGGGGGTGGGGGTGGGGGGGGGGTGTGGGGTGGGGGGGGGGTGTGGGGGGTGGGGGGGGTGGGGGGGGGTGGTGGGGGGGTGGGGGGTGGGGGTGGGGGGGGTGGGGGGGGTGGGGGGGGGGTGGGTGGGGGTGGGGTGGGGGGGGGGTGGGTGGGGTGTGGGGTGGGGGGGTGGGGGGGGTGTGGGGGTGTGGGGGTGGGGGGGGGGTGGGGGGGGGGTGGTGTGGGGGGGGTGGGGGGTGGGGGTGGGGGGGGGGTGGGGTGGGGTGGGTGGGGGGGGTGTGGTGGGGGTGGGGGGGGTGTGGGGGGGGGGTGGGGGTGGGGGGGGGGTGGGGGTGTGTGTGGGGGGGGGGTGGGG